>JAVSBV010000079.1:4819132-4833342 GCA_033117975.1 Parotocinclus spilosoma | reverse complement strand
CTTAGATATGTGGATTTCCTTCGTGAGGGTGTAAATAGAGGTACATGGATCAAAGAGGAAGTGGAACTGCTGAAAAAACTTGTAGCAAAATACGGCGTTGGTGAGTGAACCTTTATAATGTTACATCACTCTCCTGAAATGTTAAACCTATCAAACAATCTGTAAAATAAATGTAAGGTCAAACCTTGTTAAATGATTGGGATAGTGTATTTGAATAGTGACACTAGGGTATGTAAATAGACTCAAACCGCCGTTTTACCATAACACCCCACGATTCGATTCGATTTGATCACGATTTAGAGGGCAACGATTATCGATGCATTTGTTTGTTTTTTTCTATACAGAGTTTTTTTCTTTTCTTTTTGGAATTTCATTCCAAAAGTGTGCTCGATGATCAATTATTGACATTTGTTAATCGATTCAGAATTGTTAACATCCGAATCGCGATGCATCTAAAAATCCCCTCTTTACCCCATACATCACTGTACTTAATTATTACAGATCCCTATGTTAATGGCACTGGCAACATATAATTATTGTTCTGCTGCTCCCTAGTGCAGTGCATTTAGTTTTTTTTGTCCTAACTTGGTTGTTGTGTTTAGACTTTGTGTACATTCTTGTGGTTGTGTGGATGACTTTATACTGCTTATTGGTAAAAAGTTGTGAATACTATTCCTACATGTATGTGCACGTGACCTCTGGGGTGCACTAACCACTGTGCCAATGTGCCACCCCGTATTTGCGTTACAGTATCCTAAAAAGATTTTGTAACAATAGTAATGTATGGTCAATGTCCGCTTCAGTCAACTACCTGTTTCATAGAACCATTAGCTTATAATTAACTACTGAATAAAACAGAAGTGGAACATGTAGGTTAAGAAGTCATTCAGAACACCATGTACTTCTTTTTTTCTGTCTATCTCTTTATTATTTTCCTAAAAGATGCTGCATTGGGACAAGACTAATCCACGGCCACCCAATAAGATACCTCAATCTGTGAGACCTGCCAAATCCCTCTCACAATAAACAATCTACTTATCGAGTGTACAAACTTTACCAATGACACCAAAGCACTGCTCAAATATCTAGCAGTTTTAAACACGTACCATCCCCCATTACCAATGAACCCAGCACTACATAAACCCCCCCTCCATACCGTACCTTATTATTTTCCTGATCAAATCATTTTCATTTTATTGGGTTATTAGGTCAGATAGCAGGCTGTGGAATTAAAATAGTAAATTGTTAAATTACAATAGGATGGAATACCCTAATTCAGATGGCAGAGCATGATTGTATTTTCACAGCGTTGTTACTGCATAGCATGCTAATCACAATTATGGAATCTCATTAGGTAAATGGTCAAAGATTGCAGCTGAAATGCCAAACCGGATTGACTGCCAGTGTTTGAACAAGTGGAAATCAATGAACAAAAGTGCTGCTGTAAGTTCATATCTCTTTTTATTAGGATTTCTAAATTGTATCCCTCTAGAAGGGTGTGTACTGGTCTACGTGTGCCATATGAAAATATCTCTTTATTTTGTGCCTTTCAGAAAGGTGTGAAAAGAATGACAAACACAAATTATTCTCCAGAGCCAAAACGGAGCAACGCACCACACAGCAAGATAAAGGAGGAAGAAACCGAGGGCGACGCCTCTGATGATGAGGGGACAGTAAAAGGGCCATACAGTGACGATGAGGAGGCAGAAGCTAATCCAGATTGGAACTTACAAACTAGAAAAGAGTACAACCAGCCAGATATGAAGGACTGGATCCCTGTATGGCCAAAGGCACTGGTGTATTCCAATGGGAATATTCCGTACACGCTGGTCCGTTATGTTAATAAAGAGAAAGATCAGGCTTGTACACAGAGAACTCTAAAATGCTTGGATGACTGCTGGAACACAGTGATAAACTCCGTGGGATCTCCTGTTAGAACTTTTATCAGCAACGATTTGCCTACTGTGAAGAAATGGGTAAGTGCGTGTCGTGGAATACAGTGTTATACTTCAAGATGTTTATTTTGAAGATACTTACCTTAACCCATTTAAAAACCACGATCCCCTTTTGGGGGGTCTAACTAACTAATGTTAGACTAATGTTAACTAATGTTACTAATGCTAGTTCACTAACTAATGAACTAAATTATAAAACAAAATAGATTATAAAATGAGTCCTTAGTGGGAGGTCCTTGGCGGCACATCGTCTCCTAATGTCCAACCGATGGAGGGAGTTCCTGCACTCAATCAGAGTGACGCCGAGCCGGAAGAACATCCAAGTGCGTGGTGCCTGAACCAGCACCAAAACATCAGCTCTGAGAGAAAAGAGAAAATGTAGTTAGTCATGGGTTAGGAGCACAGAGTCTATTATCCATTACTGTTGCCTCGTGCAGCATGAAAACTCCAGCTTAGCTAATGTGTTTAATAAAGACCTGGAAAGTTCACTTGTGTGTTTGTTGGTTGAGGCAGAAATTATTTCTTTATCTTAATCAGACTTCATTATGAAAAACTAATGCTGAAATTCAAAATGATTCATAAACCTACAGCCAGGAAAGCTTTCACTTGGTCACAGGGTAGTGGGATTTGTGTGTAACACTGTTTGCATTGTGCTTGCAGAATATCTCGACTGAACCAGCCATGATCAAGGTGCATGCTGATGATGTAAAAAGCTTTCTGACTTGGAAGAGGAGGTCGGCTCTAAAACGGGTAGCTTTTATATGATCAACTTCATATAATATCAGAAATGGAGTTCATGAAGCAGTGTAAATTTCCAACTACTGTTTTTTTCCTCAAATTAAACATAAGCTTCGAGCCAAGGCTGCTACTGCATCCAAACTGAACTATTCTCTGATGTTAGCCATCACTTCATGGGTCGGCAATGTGCTAATGCCTATACCTGCCAGTGAACGGGACGTTTGTAAAGGTAATATTGGGACATCTTCATAAAATGCATTGGATTCTTTCTTTACTAATATTCTTTGTCCCCATGTAGCTGACATCGTACGGACAAGAGCAGCAAGGATCCCTCTTGCGAAAACACCTGTGTTTATGTTCTTTCTGCTGGTGAGCTCATATTTTTGTCATTTTCTCTCATATTTCTGTCTACCATCTTTAGGCTGTTTGTTTGTTTATATGAATAATTTAATATGATTTAAATCTATTTTGGCAGCACGGTGGTTTGGTGGGTAGCACCGCTGCCTCACAGCAAGAAGGTCCCGGGTTCAATTCCAGGGTAAAGCGGTCTGGGTCTTTTCTGTGTGGAGTCTGCCTGCCCTCCCAGTGTCCATGCATGTTTGGTTAACTGGTGTCTCCAAACTTGGCCTTTAATGCGTGTGTGTGTGCGTGTGCGCCCTAAGATTGGCGCCCCGTCTAGGGTTGTTCCTGCCCTGCGCCCAGAGTTACCGGGTGGGCACTGGCCACGTAGCCTTGTGGATCAAGCGAAAGATAATGAATTAATAAATCTCTTCTAAAAGTTTTCTATTTTCCTCCTTCATTAATGTTTGATGCATCTGCTTGTATTGTCTTTTATGTTGACTGTCAATTACATTTGACTTATTTTGTATTGGTTGTAAAGCGTCCTTGGGTTTTGGGCGCTCTATAATTGAAACTTATTATATCGATACACAAAGTTACATTGACTTCTTATATCTACTCAAGTCAATGCCAATTTGGCGTAATCAATTAATCTAACATGCATGTCTTGGATTGTGGGAGGAATCTGGGTACCTGGAGGAAACCCAGGCAAACACGAGAGGGCACGCAGACTCCACACATAAAGGACTCAAATCGCTCCACCCTGGGATTGAACCCAGGACCTTCTAGCTGTAAGGAAATAAATTTAATAAGGAAGTAAATATGCTCTACATATTTTTAGTCCCCTTAACTGTATTGTCCTGTCAGATACTATTTGGGTGTTAAGTCATTCTCAGCACTGCAGTGACACTGGTGTGGTGTGCTAGTGTGTGTCTGGGACAATTGGACCAGACACAGCAGTGCCGCAGAAGATTTATAACTCCTCACTGTTCACACAGATGTTCGCTTTATTGCACACGTTGTAGATGTGAGAGACAGTAGTTTATCTGTTGCTGCACAGGTAGTGTTGGTCATCCTGTAATCCTTCATTAGTGCTTACAGGATACTGATGGCTGGACATTTTGGGCTGGTGGACTGTTATCAGTCCAGCAGTGACACTGAGGGCTGCTGTAGCAGTAGCAGAAGGACTGTTGTCTGACCACTTGTATCAGCACCAGCCAAGTAGTGATCTGTGCTGGTCCTGTGGGAGTCCTGGTCATTAGAGAATTAGTAACATTTGGATTCTTTTTCATAATTTGTCTTGAAACAGACTCTTCACGTTGATGCTGAAGGCTGCAAGAAAGTCATTTTGGCTCGCAAAACCAAGCCACTCTTGGTAAGTGTACATAAATACACTAAGTATTCTAGGCACAGTATTATAACATGGATTCAACTGTTATGAATTCAAGTGTGTGGGACAAGTGTGTGTAAAGTCTATATGGCAACACCCTGCATTTGCAAAGATTATGCTTTTTTATATCAAATATGTTATTTACATGGCTAGCTGCATAAAACGGTTGAAATATTGAAACAAATTAGTAGATTAATATTGCATGTTTGGTCTGTGCCAATCAATTATGTCAATTATTGTTGGAAATACTGCTGCTTCTGCTACTCATTCACTCATTTTTACCCTTCAGGCACCAAAAACTAACCAGCGTCCTAAGCAAGGTATTTAAAATTATCTTCCACTTTCAAGAGCTGTTAAGATGAAAGAACAACCTGTAATTACGATTCGTATCTTCCAGTCAAGACGGTGGCAATGATGCTACCTGAAATTAAAAAGCTGAAGGAATGTCCCCTGCAACTCCTGGAATCTGTAAAACTTGCTCCAGCACCGCAGCCAGCCACATTACCACTTCCTGAAATTAACAGTCAACAGCAATCGAAACCACCACAGCATCTGAATACACCGAGACAGATGACGAATCCTAATCTAATACTTCCTAAAACTTTTATTATTACCCAACCAAACCTGCAAGCAGCAATACCTTTAAAACCTCATGTACAGAGAATTGTACAGCTTCCACAGACTGGAGCTCAAGTGACATCACAGGTTCCTCAATCCTCGTCACAGCCGGCCGTACCTATAGAATCTGGGAAGTCGGTACAACAATTAACTATGACTTCTGGTTTGTCTGCTAATGGACCTGCAGAATGTTCAGCAGGAACAAGAGGACGTAAACGCAAACCCACAACGAAGGCTCAAGCATTGCTGGAAAGTGCTAAAAGAAAGACGTCTCAAAATCAGCCAGTTAAAAATGATGTCACCGCTACTCTACCACAGCAGCCTACAGCCTGGATTCTCACTCCTGCTGGTTTGATGCCTGTAGCTGGAATTCAGGTAACATATCCATGTGCTGGATCAAGTACCGGTCAGAACCCAAGCGGTTCCTGTGTTTCTTTGCTTTCCTTTACTAACGTGAACGCCCCCTGGGTTGCCTCAGCCGCTGGCACACGTATACCTGGTGTTCCTGTAGTCTCAGCTAACACAAACGCTCCTGCCTTGCAAACTGAATCTCCTAATACTGCATGTAATCAAGAGACAAGTGTAAATGTTGTTCCTCAAATTGTTCCTTTGAAGCCACCTGCAATAGTGAACCACAATGGTTCCTTGGCGCTTCTCTGCAATTCTGCCAACCCCTCGACCTTGATTCCGTCAGCAGTCCCTGTTGTAAACATGGCTGCTGCATCATCCTTACCGTTGTCTCCCTCTCCAGCACCTATTTCAAACGTTCCTGTGTCCCAGTCCATCCCAGCAGGGTCTGTAATCAGCAAAGACATTCCGAAGCCTGTGCCGGAGGTAGTCAGTGTTTCCTCACAGTCCTCTGCAGTGAGCACCCCACATGTAACGTATCACGTCCCCACTGTTCAGTTAGGGGTTCAAATGCTCCCTGTCAGACAGACGACCCCGAGTGCTCCCATAGTTCCTTCATTAGCGACACAGCAAGTGATCCCAGGAAATGAAACGCAGGCTGTTCAGAGAGTGCCCACGACAGCCTCTCCCACCTTGAATCCTGATGCTTTGGCTTTTGATGCTAACCTGATGTTCAGCGAACCTCTGGATCAAGTAAAGCTCTGGGTGAAGGGGAATGGTGGAATCACTGTGCCTCATCAGCAGAACAAAATGCCTTATCTTTCTCCATTTGTTAGCAATATCGAAACACTGGTCTCTTTGCTCAAGGCCAAAGAGTATTTATTAAAAACAGCAGAGCAGCTCCTGCCCAATGAGGACAGAAACAATGAAGAGAATGCTAGGGTGGCCGCCGTCCGTAAACTGGTATCTGAGAGGTTTCGAAACAACCCGGCGTACGTGATTTTGAAGGCTCGCTTTTTGTCATGCTTTACCTTACCTGCCCTCCTCGCCACGATAAATCCGAACGAGCAGACCATGCAGGGCGCTGACGAGAATGAAGACAAGGGTGAAAGCAGAGGCAGGAGAAAACGGGGTGGAAATAACCAGCCTCAGATAGTGGTGAGTTTATTTTGGCTGGAATATCGATAATCCGGCATCTTCAGCAAAGCTTCCATCCTCTTTGTGTTTTCCTATTGGTGGATTTAGTGGCCTTTGTTTTTTCTTTCAGGTGCCCCAGCTCAGTACAAACGAAAATGAAGTGTCGGCTGCACAGTATTCTGGGCTCAGACCCCGAAAGAAAAAGGACAGCAGAGTGCATCAGGGAGCAACAGCAGCTTCTTGAACGTATAGCGTTAACAACAGTTTGTTTTTACTTGTTAAAGAGTTCTATGGTGAAATGTATTTTATGGCTGGTTTATGTAACGTTGATGTTTTTGTTACTGTATATTAAAAGTTTTTATTTTGTTCTCAGAAACTGTTTCAAATAAAACCTTAAATAAAATGGATTCATTTCATTATAACAGTGGGATTCAGAGTTTTGAAAATTGTATGAAATGTACTAGAGGTTTGACCTGATCGGTATTTCCCCTGCAGTCACATTCATATTTGATTGGTCATGAGTTAAGCACATTGGTACGGTTGATTGAGAAATAGAAGGAAATTGCTCTGACTGAAAAGCTGAAATGGCAGCTAGAAAAAGGAACTACAGTAGATATAGCTTGACCAGTATTTCCTTTTTGGTTGTCATATACTGTACTGAAACCAACCCTGCAGCCAGTAGCAGTGGAGAAAGGGAGACTGACGATGGCTGACAGGCCGTGCACTGCCGAGTTCGAGGAGGATGAAGAGTGCTGGATGCGTCTGGAGGACCACAGGATGCTTCTCATCAAGACCATCGAACCGTCACGAATAATTCCTTACCTCAGACAGTGTAAGGTGCTTAACAGTGAAGATGAAGAACAGATTTATAACGATCCAAATCTAGTCATTAGACGACGTAAAGTAGGTGAGAAACCTTGACTGCAGCACCAGCATGCTCTGTCCTTGTCCATTTTGTGTTGTTCCTGAGATGTTTCTCGTCTAGGGGTTCTGCTGGATATCTTACAAAGAACAGGTCTCAAGGGATACGTGGCATTCTTGGAGAGTTTGGAACTGGACTATCCTCAGCTCTATAAAAAAATCACAGGGAAAGAACCTTCCAGAGTCTTCTCTATACTCATAGGTAGGTTTGCCATTAGTTAAATACCAATCTTAGTTCATGTGTTTTTGTGTTTTGTTAGGGTTCATTCACAGGGAAATTGCAGTTATGCTAAATAAACACTGCTCACAAAAATGAGGGGGTATTTTAAAATGAATAATATGACAATCTGATCGTGTCCGTGCTGCATCGCTGTCAGTGTGTTTTTGTGTTTTGACTGTCTTGGGTGACCATACACCCTACTGAACAGTCAATGTGGGGGCACTCTTGTCCAGTTTAACATGCTTCTGTTCACCCCATGAATATATGCCTTGCTACTCAATCACCATCATTGAGTTTGCATCTCATTTGCATAATCAAACAACTTTCTTTGACTTTTTATTTGCTTCTCTAATGAGCTTGTTCAATGAAATAAAACCAAATGACTTCATTTTGAAATAGCCCTATTTTTTGTAAGCAGTGTAGTTTAACACATCTGTGTTCTTTTACCATTTCATACTCTGTGTGTACTTACTGGGTTTTTATAAGCATTACTACCGTACAGTCGCAAGCCACTTTATTACGTACAAATCTTGTTTCTATACTTATTGTCCATTTGATTAGAAGCACTTTATAGTTCTACAATAATAGACTGGTCCATCTGTTTCTCTACATACTTTAAAAGTCCCGTTTATTCTAGACTGATACTGATACATTTACATTTAGCAGACGCCCTTATCCAGAGCGACTTACAACTCACATAGTCTTACAAATCAAGCAAGCAAAGCCTTCCTTAAGGACCCAACTGTGGCAGATTGGCATCAGGTCCAGAGTCCAGTACCTTAACCGCTAGGCTACCACAGTCCACAGTTATTCTGTTCCTAGGACCCCCACATATCAGGCACTATTTGGGTGGTGGATCGTTCTCAGCACTGCAGTGACACTGATATGGTAGTTATATCTTAGTGTGTGTTTTGCTGGTATGAGTGGATTAGATGCAGTAGTGGGGCTGCAGTTTAGAAACATTTCAGTGTCACTTCTTTACTGAAAATAGTCCGCCAACCGTAGTGCTAAGATTGATTTACCACCCAAATAGTGCTTGATCTCTGGGGGTGCTGACTAATTAGAGAACAGAGTAAATGAGACAGAAACAGAATGTGCAGAAACAGATGGATTACAGCCCCGTAACTGCAGAACCACAAAGTGTTACAATGGGTGAGTGTAGAAACTATTAGACATGACTAATAAAGTGACAGGGGAGCACATGAACAATTTGTAGGTATACAATTACGTTTTGATGGCAATTTGTCATCTGACTGGGAGCAATGAGTAAACAATGAATAGTGTGATGTCATTTTATATCATGGTAACGTTATACTGCATATCACAATGTGGTAATTTTGATAGAAAATGCACTTTAATCCAATGAATTAATGAACTGCTATTTTGAAGGTGCTTCACGTTTCACAATAAACAATAAAACACTGAAAATAGCAGCAGAAAGAATCTTTTTCATTTTTACGCCGATATTTGCCATATAAACTAAAGTGTTTGCAGCATTACATAGGCTACCTCACATCAAAGGTTTTGAATTGTTTTGTGTAAAATGAGGTGATCAAGGGAACAAATCAAACCCCCTGATTTGTGGTGTGTCTTTACATAAGACGGTGTTACTCCTTATGTACTTTCATCTGTTAGATTGCTCGTTGTACAGAGTCTTATTAACGGCCAAATGAATGTTTCTGAATGTGAAGTGACTATAAAATCCATGGTGTCACTTCACATCGTTTCACAATGTTGTCCACGTTTTTGTCTTCCTATGCCTTATTTTAAGCTAATGAAAAAAGATGTTAGTGTTACCTGCTCAAACAGCAGATATTGAACTTCTGCACAGTGTATGATTTTGTAAAACCAAACCACGAGCACACAGAGGAAGTTCTTCCTGCAAATTGTTTTTGAAATTTTAATTAAGCAAACCAAAATAATCTAAGACTATATAGCTACTGTGTAGGCAAGCGTTTACATGTAGATTTTGATACCATAGGATATGAACATACCACTATGCAGAGCGCTAATGAGACTAGCTCATATCTTTGGCCTATTCTCAAGCCACCACAGTCAATGAAATGGTTAATAAAAAAAACAGTTGTGTGTGACACATTGACCATGTTAACAAGTCACAAACAATAAGAACTGTTTTGCTGTACTGAGAATAATATTCCAACAGATAATATCTAACATTGGTGGTAACCTACAAAATGGTGGATGTCGTCCTTTGTTCACGTTTGTTTTTCTGCGTCTCAGATGCAGCAGGTGAGTCCGGCCTAACACAGTTCCTCATGAGTGAACTTACCAGGCTTCAGAAAGCTCTTCAGGATGAACACAAGGCACGAATGGAGGTAGCAGCGCGCTCAGCTGAGCAAGCGAACACCATCCGTCAGTTGCAAAAATGCGAGTGTGAGCTCCGCAAACAGCAAGAGCGAGTGCAACGCATGCGTGATGAGCGGGACCAGATGTGGGACAAGGCCCGAAACTTGAAGGATGAGAATTACAAACTGATGGGTGACGTCAATCGACTGAGTGAAGAGAAAAACTACGCTCTCATGAGTAACCGGGACCTACAACTGGAGGTTAGACTGAACATATGGGATATTTGTGTCTGAAAAACAATGTTTGTTTTCTAGAAATGTGAAGCTTAATAAGGTAATGTGATGATTTTCACTTTGATATTGTAGGCAGGTAAAAAGTTTTTCATGTTTAGCTTACCAAGAAATACAGTGAGGGATAAAAATCTTCAGAATCTGAGTAAATATAGGGGTGTTTCTAAGCTACTCATCATACTGGGGTGTACACAGTATTTAGAGTGGCACAGCTGTACCCCTCTGTACAAAAAATAAACCTGTTAAACACTAAATAGGTAGTTATTTAACACTACAGTGGATGTTAGTCATGGATGAAAAGTAACAAACAAATTAACACTAATGAATAAAGAATTAACATAACTGATAACCTTTCCATTCTGTTTTTATTGCATAACATTTTATTCACAGTTGCGTGGGAAAAATCTACATTTTTTTGCCACGTTTGTTTTTCTTTCTTGGATGAGTCTTATAATCTTTCCATTGTCTCAACTGACAGCTCTCTTGTTGAGGTTTCTTTGAATTAGCCAAATCCATCAGCTTTTCAAGGTCTGCAAGCACTTCCTTTTAACTACAGATCTTTTTAATTTTCATTTTATATTTGAATTGTTTTCATAAATTGTATTATATAGAAGTGCAAATAACAAGGTGATCCACAATCCTTTGCTTGCTATTGATTCCATAGTTTATTTCTCTACTTGACCTGAAAAATATGCCATTAATGAAAGCACATTTATTTAATTTGTTGAGGTATACTTTACAAAACCAGAATGTTCCGCTATTAAACAAAATGTATTTGTTGTCATATATATATATATATATATATATATATATATATGTATATATAATAGATTATGTTGCAAAGTATAAAAAAAGATAAATGAACATCATCTAAGTGTGGTAATTCCATGAATTCATGCAATAATCAAGGACACAAAACCACTGGTCGAGTTCCTTTGAAATAAATGGTCATGAAACTGATTTCAGTTCAGTTATTAAGCTATTTTTGGTTCATCAGATTGAGAGGCTAAAGCACAGCTTAATGAATGCTGAGAGCGATTCAAAGATTCACAGAAACCGAACAATAAACCTGAAAAATGCCATGGAGCAGCGACCAAGCCAGGAAATGATGTGGCAGCTTCAGAAAGAAAATGATCTCCTCAAAGCTCAAATACAGGAGCTTCAGAGCTCCTCCCAGGTAGAACAGCCTTAAACAAGATAAAACTTTATCTCATTGTTGTTGGTAAATCACACCATCTAGCGAGACCTGTATTTTTCCACCAGGTCCAAATAAAAACGGAGCAGGACAGGCTGAGCATTCAGGCGCTGGAAGATTTCAACAAGAAAGCCCAGGCGCATCAAGAGCTGTTCGACGAACTTTATGAGTTACGCACCCGGCTACATGATGCTGAGGAGCAAAGAGATAAGGTTTGTGGAAATCAAAGCTTCTTGGTATCCTTATCAACACACAGCTATGCTAGGAGCAGATACTTTCCTTGTGTTTTTAACTTTTTTTCTTGCAGTACCTGGAAAAGAAAGTGGAACTGGAACTAAAATGTGAGATGTTAAAGAAAGACTCCAAAATGTACCGTAATCGCATGCAGGATATCTTAAAGCAGCTGGATGAGGTCATCAAAGAAAGAGATAAGGTGATGAAATGTATTGAAATACTGTAAGTGTTTGCCACTTTCACTGTGCTCTAAAAACAAAGTTTAAAATGACTTTAATTATTCCCATATCTGCCTTATTCCACTAAGATCCAGGGCAACATATTTAATAGGGCCAAAGTGGAACTGGCAACCCCTAAAATCTGACATTCACTATACAACATCTAAAGCATAAGCCATAGATGCATTTTGTCCTAA
The DNA here is from genome assembly GCA_033117975.1 of Parotocinclus spilosoma. Classification (NCBI taxonomy): domain Eukaryota; kingdom Metazoa; phylum Chordata; class Actinopteri; order Siluriformes; family Loricariidae; genus Parotocinclus; species Parotocinclus spilosoma. Next base: position 4,821,235 of record JAVSBV010000079.1, on the reverse strand, counting down.
ACAGAATCTTAATAGTTGTAAGTGGAATGCATTTATGCTGTAATACATGTTGCATGTTGAGTATTGTTACTCTTGTTATGAGGGCTGCCAAACTACTGTATTCAGAGTAATACTTAAAAACATGCTTTTAATTGCTTACAGCCTGACACTGTGAAGGGCCTGTAGTTATGAGCTTCCTTTAAAATAGAAAAAATATTTACTATTTTCTTCATTCATAACATATAGAGCACTTCGCTTAGAGGAAACAGAACTGGTAAGTGAGGTTAATAAATTGGGACACTTCTTTATAAAGACTCAAGCACACAGAATAACAGCTTGCACATGCCCCTTCTTAAAAAGGAACTAATAATGTGCATGTTTTAGTTAGACAGAAATAGTGCTTTAATAAGTTCAATGTCCCCCCCACAAACTAAAAATAGTTTTATAGTTAATAATAAAGACAATTAAATAAAATATAAAAAAATAAGTAATTATAAATATAAATATATTATATAAATAAAATGTATATAATATATTAATTTAAAATTGTTTTTCATTATTAAATATAGTAATTGCATGGGCAGCGTGGTGGCTCGGTGGGTAGCACCGCTTGCCTCACAACAAGAAGGTCCCGGGTTCAATCCCAGGGTGGAGCGGCTTGGGTCCTTTCTGTGTGGAGTCTGCATGTCCTCCCCATGCATGGGTTTACTCCGGGTACTCCGTTTTTCTCCCACAGTCCAAAGACATGCATGTCAGGTTAATTGGCGTCTCCAAATTGTCAATGACTTGCGTGTGCAAAACACCCCAGCCGTGTAACTGGAAACAGCTGCACGCCGGTCCCAAACCCGGATAAATGGGGAGGGGTGAAGAAAGCAATGGCAAACTACTCCACTCTCCTGCCGAAATACTTCATGGATCACAAGTGACCGAGAGTCAGTTGCGACTGTACGGTTAATTCCATTCCATTCCATTAATTGCATGGAGGTGGTTCGGGCGAGTGGTCCATAGATTCCTGGACACCTCCTGCTGGAGGTATATCAGGCGCAGGAATAGGCCCCACTGTCTGACCTACTTTACTGGACTGCTGCCACTGCAAACCTAAAATGGATAAATGGAAAAAAGAAGATCATGATAAGGAGGATTAATTATGATTAATTAATTCTTCTGTGATCTGTTTTGTAAATGTTGGTATAAAGTAATTTTCAACTACCGGTATGTTTGTTATAAGGTACCCCTTTTAAAAATCACAATATTTATTGATAATATTAATATCAATGTATAATAAGAAGAGAAGACTCTGGGGAGAATCTGATCTGTTTTCCTGTTCGGCTGGTTTCAATGTAGAACTCTGATTATTGTCTGAGTCGTATAAACCTGAATATGATTACCAAACTTTATGTATACACATTGATCAGATTACTGATTTTCTGTAGTGATTGAATTAAGTGCGCAACACGCTTATTGTTCAGGATTGCTTTGTTAAATAGTATATATTATTTGGGTTAAATTATTTTGGAATTAAGTCTTGTTTTTTATCATAAAAAGGCTATTTGTTCACGAGAAGAGTACCATCAGGAGAACTGTAAAAACCTTCAGGACAAGGACCGGTATCGCAAGCAGATCCGGGAGTTGGGAGAACGTTGTGATGAGCTCCAGGTCCAGCTCTTCAGAACTCAAGGAGAGGTTCTTGCTCTTCGAGGAAAACTCCGCAAACAGAACCATTTACATGAAACAGTGGGGGTAAGCAACTGTGTTGTCATACAACAATCTGTCACAATTTCTTGAGCTTCTTGTGTCGATACAGGGTCTCACATTAACCTACTCTGCCTTAATCGAATGGGGATAACAGATATTCTACAGATTTCTCAAAATCCATTAAGTACAGATGCTACAGATGCATATCCCAGGTCAAGTAAATATACTGCAAAACACTGACAGACACGTTTTTAAATGTGCTTAGTATCTGCCTCCAGAACAGTGATAATAGTCTGAAGTAACGGTTGGATAGAAATTAAAATATTATTAAAGTTGCCAAAGGCTAGATAAGCATATACAGTCGATTCCGGTTAATGGGACCACATCGGGACGCGATCGTTTTGGTCCTAATAACCGGCTGGTCCGATT
>JAVSBV010000079.1:4759659-4771666 GCA_033117975.1 Parotocinclus spilosoma | reverse complement strand
ATTATTATAGTTGTTATTATATATATTATGATATACATATTATGTATGTTGTTATAATAATAATAATATTATTAATAATAATAATAATAATAATAGTTATTATAATTATAATTATTATTATTATTATTATTATTATTATTATTATTGGTATAATAATAATAATAATAATATTAATAATAATAATAATAATTATTATTATTATTATTATTATCTTCTATTATTTAATTAAATCTGTTATCTTTAATTTAAGTTTTTTGTTCCATTTAAAATTGTCCAGTCTATAATTATGCTTGTGTTTTTAAAATGACTTCATTCAGAAGTTATATCTGTTATGAGAGAAATGCTGATTGCTTGATTACTTTCCTTTAATCAGTTCATTTATTTCCCATCTTTTGTTTGTCTCTTGGTGGATCTGGGCAGCTTTTTGTAGTGGTGGTGTGGAACTTTGAGCTGTACATGTTCCCGTTGGCTCTGCTGTTGCTGCTGGCCACAAACTACATTCTCATCGCATCGGGAAAGGAAAGCCAACTGGAAGATGTGGTGAGTCTCCCTACAATTCGGATGAGCCTCAGTGTTTTATAGAGTAAGATGTAAATGGTTTTAGACATTACCAAATCTAAATGTGCATTGATTGTCTATAACGTGACATATTTTTGTAGTTATTATGTATATATATATTAGATATACTTCTCTTCTTATATATGGAGTATGTTTGTGTTTCTCATCTTTCATTAAAGAAGAACGAAAATACACTAGCCTAACAGTAGCCTAACACATGACTCAATAAATAAATGGCATTTCTAGAAGTTCCTATGACCAAAATGTTTGACCTGTTTCTCTGATATATAAACAAGGCCAAGTCATTATCATCATCGCTGTTACATATTTCATCATCCTAAAATGTGCGAGACGATGATGAGCATTCTTCGAATGCATATTTTCCAAATTCTAAGTATATTAAAATTTGGTTGACATTTATTTAAATATTCAGTAGGAGCTGTTTATTAATTCATAAAACACTGCTGTTAAAATTATCATAAAACAAACTGAACCTGCTATTATTAATAGCCCTATCCTAAGGGTTTCACATGCACAATAAGTAAATGGAACAAAGCAGTTTAAACTACAATGTCTTCGATACCTTCTATTATTTAAAAAACCCTGCTCAGCTCGGTTTGCTTTTGCTGCTGTCATGTTTGTCCTGTAGATGGCGACATTGCTTGCAAAAAATGTCGAGCTTTACTCGCTTCATTTAGTAGGATTTGTGATTTGTGACAATTGTGACGAATGAAACACAGACCAAGGCAAACCATAATGGCTGCATCTATAGATTTTAAAGAAAACAGTACAGACAGGCATCTGATCATTGTCCCGCAGCTTAAGGTGTTTATGCTCTTGAAACTTTGTTTATTATTTTTGCGTGTAAACAGACTAGTCAGAGTTTCAAACAGCCAGTAGGTCCGAAATTTTACAGTTTTAATTTGGGGATGTGAAAATGGGAAGAACCTGAAAGCTGAGCACAGAACGTATAGCTCAAACCCTCCATCTTTTTTTGTACCCCATTGTTCAGCATTTTGGCGACTGTAACTACAACAGATGAGCCATTCGTGGGGTTTGCAGAAGCAAAAGAGTTCCCTGCGCTTAATAATAAACAAACACACAAAGTTACGCACATGCACATACACTAGTTGTCTGCTTTTGATTAGACTGAAGTACACTGATTAGGTTGGCCAGTCTTTCTCTTCCAGTCATTTAGCAAGGGAAGTTATTATGAACTTTACAGGAAGGAATTCAACTTTTAAAATTCATATATCTGTGTGTACGTGTGTGTGCCAGGAATTCTTGTAAGACGCACCTATTAGGTACATCTCCTTGTGTCTTTACGCATTGTGTATAATACAATATCAATCAGTTCCACTTACCACATAGCAGCACAACTATAATTACAGTCTGTAGTCCATCTGTTTCTCTACATACTTCCATCATCCGCTTTGCTCTGTTCTCTAATGGTCAGGACCACACAGGACTACACAGGACCAGCACAGATAATGCACTAAAGTATTTGGGTGCCAGAGGTTTAGACATTAATGGCTGTGCGTTCAGTTATTTTGACGGCACAGCAAATTTACACCGCTATACAAGCTGACTACTTTATATTGTATCAAAGTGTCATATCTTTAGTATTGTAAGGGGTGTATGTAAGGGGTGTACTCACTTTGTTTGAGACACTGTATGTTGTGCTGGTTCGAGTGCATCAGACACAGCAGTGCTGCTGGAAGTTTTAAACACTGTGTTTAGTCACTGTCCATTTTATTAGACACATCTACAATATTGCTTCACCTTGTCAGTGGCAGTAGTTTATCTTTTGATGCACAGTTTTCTTTAGTTTTCCTTTAAATCCTTCATCAGTGCTGACAGAAACTGAAACAGTTACTAGTGTATAATTTAGTAAAGGTAACTTTTTACATTAAACTGATTATTGTTTTGGTACATCTTGTACCATCAATGCTCTGAACTCCACAAGATCTCTAAAGGTGTCCTGGGGTATCTACTACCAAGACGATAGAAGCACATCCATTTAGTTGTGAGCGTTGGCCTCCATTGGTGAGACTTGTTTGTCCAGCATATCCCACAGATGCTTAATTGGATTGAGATCTGTAGAATTTGGAGGCCAACACCTTGAACTCTTTCTTCTGTTCATCAAACCATGGTCTAAAACCAGCAAGATATTATTATTACCGTTATTTAATAACATATATAATTAATTATAATTAATTAATAATAATAATTTATTAATTATATTAATTATATTGTATTATTAATATATTAATTATATTATTAATCATTATTAATAATTAATGTAATTATGAGTGAATTTGTCCACTGTGGGACTAATAAAGGATTATCTTATCTTATCTTATCTTATCTTATCTTATCTTATCTTATCTTATCTTATCTTATCTTATCTTAATCTATTTGTATTCATATTCGATTTTATTATATATTTCTTTATTCTTTAAACCACCATATTTTTCCCTTTAAGATCACTATACACTTCTTTCTTTTAAAACTGCCCAACCTGGGACTTTTGCAAGCATTATATTTGCACCGATGATGATGATGGTCCACTACCATCAACTGGAGGTTGCTCGGTTCAGCACATACATTGTACTTAGATTGCAGAAAATGGGTAGTAAAACCAACGGTCTGAATGTTCCGTATAGCGTGAGGATGAATAGCAGGATTTGGCTAAAACTACAAAGAACCTGAAAGATTTCTACCTGTCAAGTGATCTGGAGAGAAATTTGACCATTCTACATTCTACACTACTATTTATCTTTTAGAGCTACATTTAAACAGTTAGGTGAGAAGCCTACAAAAATCTGGCTGAACTTTATGTTTCAATCACAGTAGTGGTGGTGCCAGTTCACAGTAGCTGGCAGGGTGTAATTTCAGTTTCTGTTATGTCTACCCCCATTAAAGACACTGACGTGTAAGTGCAGCCTGTGTGATGTAACAGTCCATCCTGCGAGAGGAACTGCCAGCTTTTAAGGATACAGGCGTTTATAAGTCAGCCTTGTATGATGACTGTATAGCTGTACAAAACAACTGTGATATGTCCTCACTACTATGTATTCGCCTACTTATTCATGCAAATGATTTCATCAGGGAATTATGTGGCAACAATGTAAAACAATGGGTAAAATCACATATACTGCGTATCCTCTGGGATTTTCATATGCAAGAGTCTTTAGAGTTTATTTCCCAAAGGTATAATAAAGAAAAATATCTACTGAGCGACAGTTTTGACAGTGGAAATACATTGTTAATAAGTGGTCAAAATAGAATGGACAGAATTGTTTAAGCTGACAGCAGTGCTGCTGCAGCTCAGATAACCACTCTGTGGAGTTGTGGCGAATGGAAAAGCATCGCAGAATGCAAAGTGCATCGAACCTTGAGGCAGTTGGGCCACAACAGCGGATGTCTTATACTTCTGTCAGCTAAGAACTTAAAACTAAGACTGTGCTAGAAAAGTGTAGCCTGGTCTGATGTATATCAGACTCACACAGATGGTAGGGTCAGAATTTGGTTCCAACATCATGGACCTAACATGCCTTGTGTCAACAGAGCAGGCTGGTGAGCGATGTTTTCTTGGCACACCTTGGACTCGTTAATACCAATCAGTTATTGCTTGATTGCCGCAACCTATTTGTGTATTGTCGCTAACGTGCATCCCTTAATGGTCACAGTTTACCCATTTTTTAATGGCTGCTTGCAACATGATGTCACAAATCAAAATTCATTGCAGTTTGTATTCATGAGCATGACAATGAGTGTTCTTTGGTGGATCTGAATACATACGAACACTTTTGGGATGTGGTCGAATTGGAGATTTAGGTACTCCTGAGAAATCTGGATCAATTTTGCGAAAATGTTTTCGTCTAGTGACTGCATCGCATGCTCCTATAACCTCCAACAAACATGCCGGAATTTTACAAAGCTGTAGACTTTGATCAAATAACCATACCTACAGTGCTTACAAAAATTTGGGGATATTTCACAATGAACACGAAAAGAAATCCCACAATCCCAACTGCTGGACAATCTGAACAGCCAATGAGGGGGCACTCTCGTCCAGTTTAACATGCTTCTGTTCACCCTCATGAAAGTGTCACATGCTACTCAATCAACATAATCGAGTTTGCAACTCATTTGCGAAATCGTTTTTTCATTTGCTTTTCTGATAATCTTGTTTAATAAAATAAAATCAAATGCTTCATTAATAATCACTTCATATTAATTTTGAAAATATCCCCTAATTTTTGTGAGCAGTGTACTTAAAACGTACGTAAAACCGAACTCCAACGCATTTAGAGAACACCAGGATAAAATCAAGTGAGAAAAAAACTGATTTAAGCATTGTTGAGACTTGGAGCACAGATTGAGCAATAGATAAAATAATGTATTGCAATACCATTATCATTTTTTCATATTGCCTAGCCTGACATTCTTAAATGTGGTGGGGGAAGTGGTGTACCATCTTGGAATGAATGTCTACTTATGTGGTTTCCTCTGTGTGGCTTCCAGTATGTTAAACCCAAGTCATTATGCTGATACAATACAAAAAAAATCAAGAAAAAAGAAAGACATAGCCAGATGTCAGCACTGGAAAGTGGTTATAGCGTTTCAAAAGCCTGGAAGCGGCTAATGCTACAGAAAATTCTTTGAACTGCCCTTAGAAGACATACGATTTTTTACAAAATCTCATTTTGGTTGTGTGAGCTGAAGGTTCAAATTAAATGAATGCCCGGTTTCAGCTGTCATTTTTTTGGGTTGTTACCTCAATGGTTGACATACTAACTTAACTCTTAACCTGTGGTCACCTGACCCCTGACTCTTGTATTCTTTCTCAGTGCTCTGCACACCACCCTTCCACCAATTACCTGACCTCTCTGTCAGAGCCTTTTATTGTTGAATGCTCTTTTTACCATGTGGGAAGTCAGTGCTCTTAACACTTTTAAACTGGTGTTTCTAAATGGGAGATGGGTCTGAGAATGGTCTGAGTGGGTTTCTTTGGTTCTTTGGTAAGGGTTTTAACAGAATGGATATTATGAGACTGACTTGGGTTTCAGAGGGTATGCCATTGCCTTTGGATACATCACAGACAGATCAGGACTTCTGAATCAAGCCTGTCGATCATCAAGAACTGTCTGTGAAAACAATCTGAATCATTTCTTCAGAAAATACACTATGGAAGATATGCCGATCCATCAAAGGGCATCAAATTAATACCCACTCATAGAGTAGTTCTTAGTAGCTATATTTTGACGTTCGTACCATGCAAACATGCACTATTATGACATGGTTTGCTAGCTTGGAATTCCTTACCAATACAACTGGGAGCCTGTGCATCAATTTGTATAAAAACGAATGGCTTCTGATATTAATTAAACATTATAATAACCTAACCTTAATTTGCTTACTCGCACTCTTGGAAGTAATTACACAGCATGATAGTTACCCTAACATTAAATTGTTAGCAGTTTTTCAAACTTCAAGTAGCTGCTGCTGGAGAGGCAATATAAGCTAAGCTAACTAGATATTTTGCTTGTGTTATAACAGCACTGTGATTTTTGTTTATTAAATACACAAACCTTATGTTGCACCTAATCAAATATTAGAGATATTGCAAAAGGAACTTATTTTGGTTGGATTGTGCTAGCCAAGTGCAGTGGTTCCCAACCTGGGTTCAACAACCCCTTGGGTGTGGCCAACATCACAGGAGATTTGTCTGCCCTAAGGTGTACTGAGTTGGTCAAAATAACGTTTTGCACATGTTAAATCAAATCTAAATAACACATACACTGGAGTCTGCTAGATGACTACATGTAAGTTGTGTAACTGTTTTTGTCCTGTCAGCCAGTTCTGTACATCATTATGTACACATTAAGAACAAAGGATCATGGGCAAATATGATGAAAGCCAGTGATCGCACTGGTTATGCAGAAGTTTCTTGCTGGGAAGGATCCACAACCCAAACCAAACTGCCATTACCTGTCAATGGTGAACCTTGCCTCTGCTGAGAGGAGAAGTGAATTCAATAACTTACCCTTCACCCTGGCCTTCAGTTCTGTTTGTTTGGAAATCTGGTAGGTTTTGGAGAGACTTCATGAAGATCACTTGTGCTCAGTCAAGCGTTGGACAGCTCAGCTGGAATGGAATGGAGCAGGACCTGTGACTGGCCCTGAAAGACCCTCGTCGCTGAATCCAATGGCCTGGAAAACACATTACCAGATGTTTCTGAGGTGTTAATTATAGCAAATACTGTCAGAGCTGGAGAAACAAAGCGACGTCTCTTTCACTAGGCTGTACGCAATTAAGCATTTTAAGACCCTTCTCGGTGACCTTGTCAAAGGTTTAGGGCGAAGATAATGCTAGTGTCTATCTTTTTGTCTATTTTCTAGCTGTTCTTCATGCAAGCTGCAATGATGCCACTAAGTCGGGGTTATTATAATAATTAAAGATCCAATTAAAAATAACAATGCACTGAACTGGTATATTGCATTCAAGTTGATAATGCTTAATATCCTTAATTTAGTCAAATGGTGTAAACCCCTAATGCACTAGTGGTGTTTTTTAAATTCTAATTTTAATAATATATATATATTTTTTATTAAGACCAGTATTTTTAAGTAAACCTTTGGTTGAAAACTGGTTGCTATTTAATTCTTCAGTATCAGTATTGTATACAAAAAAAATAATAATTTTGTTTTAGGTTAAGAAATAAGTTGTACATAGCTGAATTAAGTATATTTGTCCATTTACAAAACCTTAATTTAAAAAAACAAAGTGGAGGGCAAAACTTTTTTTATCAGAAAGAAACCAATTTATTCTTAATTTTAGTTTACTATAGTCTTGCCTCTTATTTAGTCCACAGAGTCACAGTAATGATGACTGTGCATTATTTGAAACGCTGTGATATAGACAGTCAGCTGGAAAAGTTGAAGCATCCCTGCCTCCCATGAGGTTTGATCATAGGGAGAAATCTGTCATCAATCCATCATCCTGTCCAACTTCCAGCCTGATGTCAATTCAGAACGAATTGCCATCATCTCATGTGGCCAGCAAAAGAGCTGGCCGATTCAGAAGAAAGACATCCAATGCTTCATATCATTTATGCACTGCTCACAAAAATTAGAGGATAATAACTTATGGGAATTTTATTTTGAACTATGCCTTCATTTTTGTGAGTAGTATATTTAATCATTTGAGAACCAGGCTTAATGGTGGTGATTTTTTACAATGATCTGTAGTAGTTTAGTACATTTCCAGATATCTAAATAAGGTTTGTTTGTCTCTCTGTGTTTTGTGTGGTTTGAGCTAAGCTTTGTCTGCTTCTTATATTGGCTATGTAATTTGAAAAACAAACCACTAGGATGAAGGTTCATGAATAAAGGATAGGCTGTGTTTTTCCTTACTGTCTTCTGGTACAGGTGGGCTGCTCTGGGGGAAACAGAGAGCCTGTCAAGCCCACCTCCAGTGTCAATCACTGCACAGTGAAATATAAAGAGAAACTCGACGAGAGCCTGTCTCACATTCGTGCTCCTAGAGGTGCTTCATGCTAATGCCATTTACAGCCTAGCGCTCTGGCTGGGGGCTGAGCCGATTGGGATGCCACGTGAAAAAGGCAATGTGACGGTAGGGCCGAGAGAGGAGGTGGAAGAGGAGGGGAGCATTTTTTAGGCCTTTAATCCAGCACCTCTTCCCGCTCTCTCCCACCAGCAATACATAGAAACTGGAGCGTCTGCCAGACAAGTCTGTGCTCCTCCGTGCCAGCTCCTGACAGGTGACAAAATCAAAAGGTCACGTCACTTTGAACTGGCAGCGTTTGTTGCCCCGCTGATTTCCCTGGTGCCACGGTGACTCCGAGTCACTCACAGGCGAGGTTTGAAGAGAAGCGAGAAGCAACTTTGGCAGCTCCAAACACTTCATCCCTTGAACTTTTGTACCTGAGATTTCGCTAACAATGAAGGCTGATCTGCACATTTTTGTCATGGCTGCTGCCGTCGCTGTTGATGCAGCCATGTTTTTTGCTGGCGGGGTTTTGTTTACAGAACACAGATGTTTTTTTTGTGAGATATCCTCCGGGTCTATACAGCGCTAAAGATTAGAGTCAAATGTAAGCCGTGAGACGAATAGCTATGCCGAGGCTTCTGGCTTATGGGACCACATGACCCTGGCAGGTTTCCGAACTACAGGATCAAACCCGGCAGTCCTCTGATCAGTGTGTTTGCCCTGTACAGCTCAGCCCAGAAGAGACATGTTGTCTTCAATACACAACAAAAAAGCACTAACTATAACACTGTCGTTTTTTTCTGTTTTTGTATGATTAGCAGTATTAATGCACGCAGGCAATATGTTGTGCATTGGGATGCATACACATGTACAGTTTATGAAATGTAATTTTTTGTAATACATATTTTACAACGGTATGCTACAAAAATTAGTTTGACATATACAAATGTGATTTGCTATTCTTTTTAATAAGGAATACAATAACCAAATAATGACCATTGATATTAAGGCAGATACTGGCCAACAGGCTTAATATTTAGATTAACATTTATGTTATTTAGGATATTCTCTTATCCAGAGCTACTTACAATTAATACAGTCTTACAATCCAAGCAATTGAGGGTTAAGGGCCTTGTTCAGTGACCCAACTGTGGCAGGTTGGCGGAGGTGAGATTTTATCCCTGGACCCTCTGGTCCATAGTTCAGTATCTTGACCACTAATCCAACAAGTCCACAATCTAATATTGCAATCAGATTTCCTAGTGTCAAGCTTATCACGGAAACAAGGTAACACTGTAGAATATTCTAGAATCAAGTGTGTATGGCAAAAAGGGTAATTGTCACATCAGTTAATCGTATGTATTTAATTATTTATTATCTGGTGACATCTGGGGTGGCATGGTTGCACAATGGTTAGTGCAGTCTTAGGCCTCTGACTCTGTCTGTCTGGAGTTTGCATGTCCTCCCTGTGTCTGCCTGGGTTAACTCTGGGTTTCTTCCCACATTCCATAGATGTGTGTTACATTAATTGTGACCGGCGCCTTGTCCAAGGTTATCAAAATGATACATTTCTCTTTGTTTTATATTTGCTGTGTCAACATGTAGAGGTACTTTATTCCTAATTGATTTTGGTAGGTTGCTTGTTTGCTTGCAGAATAGGAAACGACATTAAAGAAATTGTTCTATAAAATATAAAATAGAGAATTTGTTACAATTTTGGTTGATAACGTGCTTAAACATTTACTGTATATCTGGAGGAACAGTGCAATATTTATGCACACATATCCAGTATGTAAAAGTTTATTTCTTAAGAAAACTGTTAAGGTCCACACACCCAAGATATTTACTCAACTGCATTTTAATTTGACTATTAATACAAACGTAATCATTTCAGTTAACATCTAGGCCACCCAAAGGAGGATGGGTCCCTTTTTGTGTCTTGGTCCTCCCCAAGGTTTCTTCCTTCTACATTCAGGGAGTTTTTCTTTGCCACTGATACCCTAGGCTTGCTTAATTTGGGATTGACCTTTTAAGATAATCTAATATTGTAAAACTGCTTTGAGACAATGCTCCGTTGTTAAAAGCGAAGTGTAAATAAATTTGACTTTGATTGCACACCCATATAAATCTGACGTTAAATAAACAACGATTTATTGATTGGTTCCTGTAAGGAGATAGTGTCAGATAGAATTGAATAGTTTTTTTACACGTTGTACATTGTCATGGCCAATCAATATCAACCTAACCATATAGTCTTAGGTTAAACCTGTCTTTTTAATTTGTCTTGCCTGATACGTTTAGTTTAAGTTTAGTTTGTCTTTTTCTCGCCAACAACAGCTCAGTTCATACATTTCAAAGCTGGCAGTTTGGGTAATTAATAGTAATAGAAGTACATTTCCTGAACAAAACACAACAGTGACTGGAAATAATGATAAATACTGAACACATTTGTAGTGTTCTGGAAGAGCCCCAGTCCACCAAACTGAACAGTGAACTGCCTCAGCTCGTAATACACGTCAGTGGCTTAATATCATGTTTCTAAATGTACTTCTTTGAAAAATAAGACATTTTGTTGACTCCATAAATAACAGACACATGTCACTTCCTGATTATTCAATCACCAGTGTGTGAATACTGTCTGTATGTGAAAGCCATTGAGCTGTATTAATGAAACAAATGTGTGGCAAAGGGAATTCAATACTTTGCAAGCACTGCAATATTGTGATATTAGAAACTGTCCCAGATGGTGATTATATAACCATTGGAAAAAACGTATTGCAAGACTCTGTAAAAGTTGATCAAATAAAGCCATGCATCCATCTAAACAGACAAACTGGAAGACTTATATGTCATGCAGAATTTTTTTTTTTGTCATTTTGCATGTCAGTGTAGATTTGTTTAATTAATGAAAACTTTACGTACTCACTGCCTACTCAGTTTTCTGTGGCTATCCCGAATAGTGATGGGCTTTTTTGGGGTTTTTTCCAGCTCATCCGATCCTGTAGGTAAAGTAAATTAAAATATTTAGCTATCTTCAAATATACTCACCAGACCTAAGAAAAGGTTTACCTTTATAATGACCGTTAACATTAAATATCTTCAGTAACTTTTTCTTAACTTTTTTCCAACTGCCATGTTTGGTTAATCATTTAAAATATGTGCAGTGTGATTACATTGTCAGAAAACATCCTACTTGTTCCTGACTCACTGACAACTAGGGGCAACTTAGAAAATCCAAAATACCTGCATGTTTTTGGGAGGTGGACAAACATAGGACAACATACCACTCTCAGCATTCTACTCACTCAGCATGACTGACTGGATATGGGGGAGAAAATACCAAACTCTTCACAAAAAGGAGGCAATGGAGATAATCCCAAAACTCACCATAAAGTGTAAATGGCTATAAAAGAACATACCACAGTCTTCACAAAATGTGGTTAAGATCAGTTTCCTATAACTTGGGCTGCATTTCTTCCCCTGGTCAGTGTTTATTTAATTAATTAATTCCTTTCAGTGTTTAGTTAAGTAGTTAACATAAGCTTGTCAAATGGTATTATAATTGCTTTAAACTTTTTCTTTTCTATTTTTTGAAACAACATGTTTTAAATTGGCATGATTAGGTACCAGTTAATTTTACTCTAAAACATAAGTTAACCAAATTTAACATATTGTTGTGTTGAGTTGATCCAATAATTGATCATTTGTTGATTTATATAAAATGTTATATGATTATTTAGCCTATGTGAGTTGTGAGGCAAGAGCTAGCTGCTTAAAACAGAAGTTCCCGAGGACCTGGGTTTGAACCTAAGTCCATACATTACTATATACTGTATCTCTCTCTCTCTCTCTCTCTATATATATATATATATATATATATATATATATATATATATATATATATATATATATATATACACACACACACACA
>JAVSBV010000079.1:4743172-4759559 GCA_033117975.1 Parotocinclus spilosoma | reverse complement strand
TATATATATATATATATATATATATATATATATATATATATATATATAGATAGATAGATAGATAGATAGATAGATAGATATGCACTCACCGATAAAAAAATAGAATACCAGTAGTGCCTTTTTTACGCCACAGATGAGAATTTGCTCTGGACTGTTTTTCTCACTGCTGGCAGACCTGTATGATTATATGCTTGAATAAACTGAATAAATAAATAGTTACTACCTTTACACTATCAGCCGATCATCCTCATGCAAGGCCTTCAGCAGAAACCTGAAGTTGCAGGTGACTTGATTGCCCATGATGGGCAATGTTGTGGCAACAGGTAGATGATTCCCATATGACAGTCCTCCCTTTTTGTTAGTTGTGTCTGTTGAGACCAGACTGGACCAGGAGCACCACCAATACTCTGGACCACTTAAGAGTATTTCTTGTAGTGTTTGCTGTGTATTGTTGGTTATGAATTTAGTCCCTTGCGATGTCCATCTCTTTCTTACATCTATGATTTATGGCTTATCCAGCTGTACAACATAAGTATTTATGTCCTGTCATCATCCAATACCATCATCATTATCTATTTGATATATGAACTGTATTTAACTTTTCTGCAATCATCTATAATGCTGCTGTTTCCCAGAAATGCCTTAGTGATCCAAACTCATGATAGCAAGAGCAAACAGCATTTACAAAACACTACTTACTGAGTATTGCTATTCTAACTCCTTGCATTTTTAATTTCCATGCTAACTCTTTATAATTCATATGTACCAGCTCTCACTAACTCCATTACTGAATAGATATTGAGAATCTTTGTGAAATAGAGCCTGACAGGTTTTAGGTTTTCACTACAGTACACAGAAGCTGACTGATGAGGGCGTTTACTCCTGTCAGCGTGCCACTCTTTGACTCTGCAGGGGTCATGCCGAAGTCAGCCAGCGCTGGCATGAGCACAAGCCCTGGCTTTGACCAGCAGTGCTCTGACAGGCTGTGAAGAGGCTGTTCAGGATGGAGGTGCACCGGCAAGAGTCCTTATCAACCTTCCAGGCCTGGGCTCTCCCGGGTCTCCTCATCCATACAGCGCATACAAAGTAGGACCATGCCCCGAGCAGCTGCAGACGCTAGAGATGTCTTCCATTTCAAAGAGGAGCAAGAGGAGGGGAAGGGGGCAAAAAAATGAAAGTATATATCCTCATGTTGGGCGTTGTCTGGCTTGGGCATCTATTCCCGGTGCACCTGTCACGCTGAAGGTTAGAATTAAAAGCACAGATAGCACAGTTCTCGCTTTGGTGATAGCACAGGGGAGAAAAAGTGCATTAACCCAGCAAGATGGATGTCACCGAGTAAGGCTGAGGATGCTGCCAAAGCTCGCTGAAAGGCCAGACTGCAAAGCTTTCTACACATTTTTCTCACAGACTACTGTCTGTTGGTGAAAACAAGCCCCGACCTCACTTTTCATTATTTAAATGCTTCACAAAGCTGTTCCTTCAATAAAAATTGGTTTTCTTTCCATTGTTGATTGCTCGGATCTCAAGTTCAGAACTTGATAGATCGCCATATTTTCTCCAATACCCAGGAATAGCCTCTGCTTAACCCTGCTATTGAAACCGCATTGCTCCCTTTGGTAGATTTGTTCACTCTTACCACAAAACATCGCCAGTTCACTCCTAGCAATCCCTTCATCTCTCCTGAACCCGGCTTTGTTTTGCCGCTCGCAGCATTTACATAAGAGGCTTATGGCAGCCATACACTCTGCCTTTTAACCAAGACAAGGGAACAAAAGCTATTGTTTCCTAAGTAATTTTTGGACAGAGCATTTATTTGCGGGTATGCCATAGCCAAAATATCAAAATCGAAAACAACATTAACCAGATACCATTTCAAAGGTGTAGGTTGACTTATGTAAATAGCAAACATGACCTTGACTCTTTTGATGTGTGATTGACATCAGGAGTCAGAGGAGAAAAAAATAACGATCTATGCATATGTTCCCTCCTCCAGCAATGAAAACAGACATGTGATACGGAATCTTTTCAGGCTCCCAGGGGCTACACACGCTTGATGGAGTGTTTTCAATTGACCGAGATAAACTCTTTATATGTCTGCCAACACATTGCCTGACTTTTGTGGATGCACCTCAATATTGGCTGTTCCAGCGTTGGTAAATGAGACGATGAGGGGTGAATAATTAACGCTTCCAAATTACCAGCACAGACAATGATTTTTTTGGAGACATATCAGTCCACAAGAATTTTTTGGGTTAAGGGAACACTTGGACTTTGTTTAAGCTCTTTCTCTGCAATGTAAACAATCAGTTCCAGAATTATTTGCACCCTTGATAGATCGGTAAAGCAGGTTATGGAAGAAATGCTTTGATAAAAACCTTTTAATTGAATTGAAAATTATATTGACCCATAGTAATTTTATTGGCAATAGATTTTCTCCTAAAATATCCTGGGACTTAATTGTGTACACGATTCCTTGCATCCTATTAAGATTCAATGGGTCTCTGGAGAGAAAACACACACCACAATATTATTTTATGTTTTTGCATGTATAACTCTCCAGTCCTTAAGTGTAATTTGCTGAAATGCTCTATAATTCTCTCATTGGATTTTACCCAAAGTGTCTAAGTAAGACCAGGTGGTTCAGTCTGCGGGAAGAAGCTTTGGTGTGCCTTTTAAATACATTATTGCCATTGATGTGGCATCTAATATTAAGTTTGGTGACATGAAAATGCATCTGCAAATCTTCCACTGTTATCACAGGAGACTCTCTCTTCCAGTTAATTTGTGTGTGGGTTAAATGCTCTAGATGTGTTTAATTATTGCACATGAAGTGGATATGAACATTTTGGATGTGTAACCATTATGTAGACATTATCTGATTGTGATGGTGTCTGACTTTTTCTTGTATTGTTTTAATTCGATTTTATTTTTCTCTTCTTCCTCAAGTCTTTGAGTGATGTAGGAAATTTGGCCTTTGTCACCTCATATTAATACTCAATGTAACTCTTTTGTAGTGAGATAGAAGTGCATATTTTACATAAAGGGAAAACAAAGCTCCAAAGATGTTTTCTCATAGCAACTCCAACGATTTATGTCCTTTACAAATGTTGAAATGGTAATTTGTGTTAATGTAAAATTAATTCCCAGTTGTTTCTTCTTCTGTTTGTTCTACGCTCATTAGCAAGCAGTGGAGGATTTGCTGGAGGACGAGGACGAGGAGTCTGATGACAAGGTATTCATCACTGACATAATGATACAGATGTGCATTTGGTGCAGATCCATGGCTAACCAGCAAAATCCTTTTTTTTTATTTGAAGGCGAACATTTTTAAGCACGAATGGCCCCATGATTCAAAAGGTTGATTTTCTTTAATAGTTGCTCATGTTTTCCATTGTTTTTGCTGAAAATGTACTTTACTTTTTACTTATTTATTTAAGAACAGAAGGTTCGGTTAGAAAAAAAAACTTTCTCTCAATCATCTTTGACATTTTAAGTACATTTCTAAATCCACAGCTGTGGTTTTCAGCTCAAAGTAGCAGACCTCAAAAGCCCAGCCTCTGGTCCATGAAATGACTGAGATGTTTTTTTCAGACTTGGAGCGGAGCAGGACTGCTCACACATAAACTTGGGTTGAGAGTCCCACTGTTGAGATGCTGATATTACTCAAACTTGATTTAATAGTAAGCCAAATGCTAGGGCAGACAGAGCCAATGCTTGTGGCTGTGAATTTGAAAGGAAGAGTGAGAAGTAACCACATCATTCTTCTCCAAAAAGCAGGACTTTTGGGTCCATTGTCTGCAAATGGGTGAATATAAGAGTATAACAAATAGGTCTGTCTACCCACTGAGAATGCAACATTCAATGGATGTACTGATTGTGGCCAAATGATGTAGAACAGACGAGTTTATTCACCGGTCACTGATTAAGTTAAGAATCTGAGAATATTACCTTGGCCTGGCCGAGATTAATAAACTCAGTGCACTGATTAGTAGGTGGGTCGTGCCATGTGTTATTGGGTGAACCTGGTTTAGAGTTTAAGCATGTGGTGATTGTTCCCACATATTCATTTGTTTTACCTGGATGGCTTATTGCTTGTTTGCTTTACAATTACAATAAGTTCGTTTGCTTTGGCATATTGATAGAACAAACACACATTATTCACAGGGCACTACATTACAGATACTTTTATACTGTTGAGGTTTTAACTCTGCACCAGCACGGTTAATGTTACAGTGTTATTCTGTTCAAGAAGTCTGATTGGGATTATTACTGTCCTAAGCACCCCACAGATCATTCAGTAAAACAGCTAAAGTATATGAACCTTGACTCTGCATACGTTTGACATATTTCTTCCCCTCCAGACTGCTTTGTGTTTCATTTCAGAAGTCTGGGAAGTACAAAAAGGGATATTTTTCTTCTTTATTTCTTCTCCCATTTCTCCTCCCCTCTTCCCCTCACCTGTCTTATGTGCTTTCGCTTATGGCTCCTCTCACACGGCCCTTTTCCTTCAAAGCTGGTTACATTCACTTTAAATGGAGTTAGGAGGGTGAACGGAATCTAAGTGGAGTATCACATCTCTTACTCGCACTCGCCCTTCGAGAAAGCGACCCTGTGCTCTCATTACTTCTTCTGTTTGCTCAAATAGTAAAATATTAAGGTCAGGTCAGGGGAGGCCCTTTTTTTTACTGGAGGAAGGTTTCCAAGTGAAAAAAAGGATGAATAAATGTGCCAAGGCCTCATTTTAATTGAACCTGAAGCACATGTTGCAAGTGTGTGCAATACGACCCAGATGTTTTAGCCTGGCCTCATGCTTGGCTCATCCCCGTCCTGCACCAGGCAGCTATTAGCCGGATAACCTTTAGTCGTAGGGCTAAATGGGGTATTACGTGGCAAAAAAGTGGCGCACCTGCTTCCCATTGGACACAAGACCCCTCGAGGACAGGGCCTGAGCCCCCGGCATGTGCTTTCACTTAGCAGAATGTTGGGCGGTCGTGAAAAGTGTCTTTCTTCTGAGTCAGCGCAGATATTAATCGCTTACTCCAAATGAAAGGCCAGAGTCAAGGCTAATTGACAGGGACAGCTGAGTTGTTAAACTGGGGCAGACACCTGGAGCAAGAGGGAGGAAACCAAAACCTTCTTCCTAGGTCTGTAGAAACCATTACAGTAAAGGATTTTCGGACAGAGCGTTTCAACTAAACACCTGTCCAGGTGAAACGAAGGCTTTATATCAAGCATACAGATTTAGATTTCACAGCAGTGCATGGTGCTGGAATAGATTTTCTGTTTCACCAGATGTGGGTTTTGAAGTAGCCAGACTGCTGTTTTTGTTGCCCATGTAATTTACAGCTTAATGAACCCAATAACTCAGTCCATTTTTGTATGTGTACCTATCTGCCATCACTGCAAAAGTTTGCCTCTTATCCTCCTTACAAGGGACATAAAACTGAAAATGAAGTCATTTCTCCCTGCCAAAAGGCCGCGCTCTGCGCTCCAACATCAAACGCATGTGCAATGTGCTTGCTGAATACTCCTCCTCCCTGCTGTTTGACAGGCTCATGCCAGTATTTGTGTGTGTGTGTGTGTGAGTGTGCATGCTGAGTCTCCAGAGGACTCGCTATCTCCACCAAAGACATCATCAACTGGCATAATAACATCTTTAACACCTGCTCCGCCAAACTAAAGTAAACACACAGACGGAATGGCAGGTAATTACCCAGGTGATAATGAGCTCGCCGCGTTATTGTTAAACCTATGTGTGGATTTAAATAGGAGCAGAGGGGCTTTATGCTCAGAGGCTAGGGCTAATAGTCAATATGCCAGCACAACTGTCTTGCATCTGCACGTGTCTCAAGGGTCAAAGAGTCATATTTATTCATTGTACATCTCATACTAAGAGTGCTGATTCTGAATATCTAAATGAACGACAGATTTATGGTTCCCGGGTGGCACAACGCTAAAGCACTAGCCATATCATTGGGAGATCATGGGTTTAATTCCTAAAGCTATCATATTCATCTGGAGACCAACAGAGCATAATTTATCTACTCTTTGCTTTTTGAAGTGTGGCAAATCTGATCAGCAATCGCTTTTAACATGTACATAATACCGTAAAAAGATAAGTTCTGAAAATCAGGTTTTGTCTGCTTATATGCACTTGGGTAATCAGATAATCAGAAAACTATGCTTTTACATGACTATAATAATCTGATTTCTGCTTTGCAACCAGCCAATAATCACAGATTGATGTGACATAAGCATTAAACTTTATTACTGGAATAATGGACATCTTCATCTCTAAACTGCCCCTAGTGTTTATTAGGCTGTATGTGTGTGCCCTCTGAAGGACTGGTGCCCTGTTTCGGGTTGTTCCTGTCTTGCGACCCATGCTACGGGCTAGGCACTGGCTCTACCGTGACCATGTTCAGGATCAAGCTGATAAGAACATAAATGAATGAATTCTTAATTTCCCCAAGCATATACCACATTTCAAAGAATCCTCCCCAAAATCTTGGTAGCCATTCCACTGCATTTAAATCCAGGGTTGCCAGATCCCCTGAGGGAAACAAGCAACAGGTCTATAGAAACAAGCCGTGAAGAAAAGACTAAGCAGACCTGGCAACCATGTGTGATTGTGCTAGCTGCTGCTGGGTTACGGCTGCATGCATGTGCAGACTGAAAAAAACACAAACTGAGAACTCGCAATTAACGTACAAGGGCTGAGAAATCTGATTACTGAGATACTATCCAGCTCTCTTTATCTGATCTTAATCTGAATTTGAGACCTTTATCTGATTTGGGAAATTGGTGTATGCGGTTTACCACATTAATTTAAATGCAGTCAATCAGTCAATATTAACCATTCTTGGGTACCTGTGAACTCAAGTATATAGAAAAATGCAGGACGTCTCTACCAGATATTTTTATAATGTCCCCTGAGTTTCCGGCCAACATTTCATCAGAGGTTGGCCAGAAACACCAAACTTGGATTATACTCTTGAGGTCTAATATCATGATCAGCCTGCATTCCTCTGTTGACACAAAATAAAATACGAAATACTGATCTAACACATTAAACATAAAATACAAAATACTTTTTATAGAAATTCTGCAAGTGTTTGAGTGTCTGACACCCTGTCCAGGTGTTTGTGGATTACCGCATGACGTCCTGTCCTAAAAAACTCCAGTTCATGGGTTTGTAGTCAGTGTATGTATGTTGTATATCATATAGCTGTAGCTGTCTAGTTTGTATAAGAATTATGTATAAATCATGGCCCTCAGGTGAAGTAATTCAAAGACACATACAGTAATAGGCCTTTCCTAAGGAACGAATGGCCAAACAAAGGCCTTCCAATTCCTCATGAACGCCCTAAAGCTCTACCAAAGATAAATAAAATCGAATAAAATAATAATAATAATAAATAGAGGTGTAACAATAAATTAAACATTTTCTCACAATTTTGATTTGGTTTACAATACAGTTTTGATTGATCGAAACGATTTTACCTTTGATAAAAGACATTCTTTTTAATTTCTTTATTATAGTGTAAACAGCACAAAACAACGCACATTTAATTTCTAAGTTATTCAACAAAAAAAGTGTCCCTGCAATTAAAAGAAATGACTAGAAACGTAAATGTAAATAATTAGTTTTATTGTAGTTACTGTTTTTATTTCTGAAGAATAACCTTAAAAAATAATGTGTGCTTTTCTTTTATAAACGTTTAAACAAAAATTATCTTTACTCTCCTGCATTGAAGGGACTTGAAAGTCTAACTGATAATTTAATAAGCCTATGATTGCACCATCTGGTGTTCAAAATATGCATTTTGAATAGATGGCGTAATTAATAAGAATGCATGATCCAACTCGACAGTGCACATGAGCTTATTTTTGTATCGCAGTGCATCGTTACGAGCCAATAATAAATGCAAGTTAAATAAAGGTTTAGGTCATCTATGGTTGTGTATGGTTTATAATCTGTAGTTCTGTGACATCTCACCGATATCGCCTGATACATTGGTACACCTCTCCCTGATAGCAATACAGTAGATGTAATAAGAGTTACATCATTCTACCACCTTTGCTGCTCATTACATTCCTTTAGTTTTGCTTTAGGCTACCTGATGTTAAACTGAGCACTTTTTGATGAGACTGAGCTAAGCTATGAGTTAGTACGCCAGCCGCCGGTGTGTGGATTCATGTCCAGAGTACATATAAGGCTAATAAGCTCCGGGGCTTGTGAGGAAACACAGGCCTCGATGATAGGCTCTGTATCCCAGGGGAGAGAGCGGAGAGCTGGTGAAAAAGAGCTGAGATTAGGCCTGCACGCATGGCTGAACACTGGAGCAATTCTCCTACACACACAGTGCTACACACACACTGATCCACAGTGCAGACATCCACACAGCCCTGGGAGGAGTCGTCCCAGATAAGATACACACAGCAATCATGTTGAGCTTACAGGCTTACCACAGCTAGCACACGCCTCCTTACATGTCCAACAGCTGTGTGTGTGTGTGTGTGTGTGTGTGTGTGTGTGTGTGTGTGTGTGTGTGTGTCTGTTTTCTTGCTGTTTGTTGAATGTAGCGGTGTAACTATGCTGAACATGCTGTAAGCAAATAGGCAAAGGTGACTAACAAGATCTACAGACTGCGAACATGATTTGTAAAGTCTATTTTACTTAAATTTAATTTACTCCAGAAAGATTTTGACGCTTTTCCAATTCAGTTTTATCTTATTTTTGGAAATGTATATGTATATGTAAATGTCCAAAAAGCTGGGCTATGGACACTAGCTGACTTTCAATTTAAAACATTAAGCATATTAGGTCATGTTTCTATCCACTACTGTTTAGAAGACATAGGTTAACACGATCAGGAGCGGCATTAAAACAAACAAATTGAACTCTGTATTTTATCTAAATAATCTTTTACAGCCATTTAGAAATCCTTTTAGGGCTACGTTCATGCCTGAAATGTGTGTGCCTGTAACACGTCACACCTTTTCATTTAATCATTCAGTTTATCCGCGTATTAAGGTGCATTATAAATTTTAAAACAACGTTTACATTCAGAAAGGTTGACTACAAAATCATATCTAAACGTAGCTAAACCCACTTTATTTTTTTGGTCTGATCAGGTGGAATGAAATCATGTGACTTTATAGATTAATCACAGTTTGATACATCAGCGTTTTTCACCTCGTCCTAATGCAAAACTCTTTTTGCTATATTTTGCTGTCTAATACCTCCCACAAATAAACAGATTAGCTGGGATGGGCTGAGGCTTTTTACTTAACAAAAACAGTTAATAAATATTTCCGCCGTTTACAAACAAATTTGTACTGAATAATCTATGCACTGACAATAGAACTTTTGAGATATATTACTAAATACCCATGACTTTCAACTCTACTGCACTCATAATAAAGGCGTGGCTACAGAAGAAGCAATGTAATAAAACTCAAAGTAAATATAAGACACAAACTGCATTGTTTTTGGGCTTGTACAATTTTTCTTCTAGGCACAAATTACAGTCATTTTCACAAAATGAGGGACGATATTGTATGTGGTCTGTTTTGGCAGACATTCATTAATCAGATGTTTTTCATCTAAGAATGTTCTGCCAATGCACATTTGTGTTTGGTCTAGCCTAAAGACTGAATGGTAAAAAGCAGAGCTTTTTTACTCTGACAGAATAGAAAAAGAAAACACAGAAACATTGTTTAATGTGCAAATCCTCTTTACTGTCTATTCGTGTCTGTTATGTATGTAATTTCCATAGTTGCTGTATAATTCAGTGTGCAAAGATCAGATATCGGTAGGAAAATAAGGAAAGGGATTTTTTTTTAGCAATCTGCCCTGCTTTGGAATTTACAATCACTAATCAGCGATCTAGTGGGCTAGCAGGAGCAGCTGGAGCTGTCTGATAGAAGCAGGGTGGTTTATCGATGCCCTGGCAGGTGCATGCTGGGTAATAACTGCTGCTGTATCTCAGCCTTGGTGCCCTGGGGTGCCGTAACGACACAAGTCTCATTTCCATGGGCCTGTCAACAAGTTTAATACCCTTTTCATAGCCTGACCTCTCGCTTTCTTTGAGTGATCCACTCTTGCTCTTTCTCGCCATATTTTGCTCTTTTGCTTATTCCACTGAACCCTCTATAACTCCATCAGGGTCATATTAGGAGGGGAAAACAGACGGTAACCCCTTTGCACTGTGAAATTCTGAAAATCTGATCTCAATTCATGCACAATTATGTCTCCTGGAATCTAGCATCACAGATGAAGCTTATCTTCAGATAGCACATGGAGCCCTAAGCCCGGCGGATCCAAGACACGGCTCGATCGGGCCGATAGCTGCATGCTCGCATGTAATTGGACTAAAGAGTGCAGCGGGGATTATTTTTTAATACTAAACTGTGACTGAAACCTTGTTCTGGAGCTATTGAGCTTGTGAATTACTTTGAGTATCTTCAGGTAAAGAGCTTTTCCCCCTGAGTCCTAAAAATACAAAGGAGGAGAGGGAAAGAAAAGTTTGAGCTGCTTTGTTTATTGTGTGATTTTGGTCTTTCTTCCTTATGCTCCGAAAAGATGAAAAGCTTCACACAGTAAAAAGATGCTTTTTGACTGGTTTGGCTTCCCCTTTTCCTCCCTCCTCTTTTCATTTTGGGAGATGTACTCAAAGGAAATGCATTTTAATCATGTTTGGCTAATAAAGAAAGAAAAATGAAAAGATATGGGGTAACCCTGACAGAATCTTGGCATTGTCTTGCTTTACTATGCTTTTGTGCTCCCACACTCCAAAAAATCCTTCTCAGGTTGATATTTCTTTCTTTCCTTTTATTTGAGGTCACGCAGGATCATTCAGTGCCCTTCAGTATTTTTGTATTCCTTTTATAACCCTGCTTTTTAAAGATCTCAATTTATTCTGGTCCACAAGGTGCCGGGCTCTCATGATGGCCGTCTGCCGGAAAGCCATATCCTTGAGGATATTTTGGCTTCCTGGCGATTTGAATGGATTCGCGTAATGGTGGTAAGTGTAGTTCATTTGTCCTGCATTCGGTTTCTGTGGTTCATCCCGTCTGTCGTGAGCAGGGATATGTGTCGCCTCGTTCCACCATTGTCCTTTCACTGTGTCTTTGATCGTCAGTCTTATTTCCTTGGTGTTGGAGAAACCAGCCTGGTACTAGGAGCTGTGCATAGGTGCTACAACTGTGACATTCTGGATAAAAATGAAGGCAAGCTAGGCAGCTGCGGAGAACTAGGTGGAGACGCAGTTGACTTTAATAGCTAAGAATGGCTGATGGATTTGCATCATGGGAAATTGATAGCATGTCTTCCTAATCGTTTGTCTACTGTTTACTATGGGTTGTCTTCATAGCAGCAAGTGTCAATAGATTATACTTGATCACTAAAGAAAATTATATAGTGGATATACTACTGTACACGTCGTAGCCTAGACTGCATTATACATGCTTAAAACACACATTAACTTACAACCTGGCAAAACCCCAAATTCCCCAAATTCCCCTGCCCAAAACTGATTAACCCAAAAACCTATTTTATACAATAAATTCAACTTATACCCAGATAGCAGATGGATTACCCGTATGTCAGCAGAAATGTTTAAAAAATGTGTTTTTGCACCAAAAATGGAGCATTTTCTCTGTTTTTACTTAATTATATGGATTTCCAAGCTGTGTTTTCTGTATACTGAAATGAAGGAAAAGAAATGACTGCCAGGACAGTGCAAGTTGAAGGCTGTATCTTGACTCCAAATTGCTCAGCTGGACATTTCCAGGGATCTTATCATTGCTGAAGGGGATTGGAGAGAAGCTCTGGCTGAACCTCTTAATTTTTCAGGGCATTTAAGCAATAAAGGCAGCTTCATAAGGCTCTGATTATAAGCTTCATAAGGCTCTCTGAGTCTTCAGAGACAACTAGTCATATTTCTTGTTAATTGTATGGTAAATAACGCAAACAATAGCAGAGACAAAGCCTCTAAATGCTACTTGCATTTTTAAGGTTTCTTGAGAAACAGTGTAAGGAACAACTATGAAGCTTAACACATGGCAAAAAAGTGACTTTATCTATGTCAAACAGGCAAGGAAGCCCTTGACTAGAAGCCTTTTAACTGGATTTATGAATTAATTATGAGAGTGAATCCTTGATGTTTGTCTTCAAGAGGGAGGAATGCATTTGCTGTTTTTTGTCATTTTTAGCATTGTATCCTTTTCAGAACCCCTTAAAATGTAGACATTCTGCATTTGCACCCTGTGAACATCAGTGCGGCGCGTTAATGCATAATAAAGAAGCTGGTGACATTTCGGAAAGTGTGTTAGAAACACAGAACATTTTGTTAATGTATAAGGAAAATGTAGGTAACACAGATTTTGTTGGTACCGATTCTGAAACCCTGCCAATAGAGCTTTTTCCATCTATTGTGTATGTTTATTGGTTGGCCTGTTGGTGGCCGGCAGCATGAAACTTCTCTGACAGCCTTATTTTTTTGGAGATGGAGAGGGCAGGAGCGAATCCGGGGCAGTGCTGGATGAAACTAATTGCACACCATCCATCACGAAGTGGCACCCTGAGACCTAAAGAGGTCGGGGCAAGGAGAGCAGGCGTACCAGGGTGAGCAGGGGGGTCGCTGCAGGGGCGAGGGGCATCGCGATGGGTCGGAGGAGGACAGGAGGGGCGGCAGGGGTTGGGGAGGGGTGACAGCAAAGGCAGGGTATCAGGGGCAATGTTCAGCCTGACCTTGAGGCTGATGGAGTGGCTTGCCCGCTGGGTGTGGATGCCTGGGGAGTAATGGCGAAGGTGAACCCGGCTCTCCAACGGCCCCATTAGAGTATAATGATGTTGTTTTAGTGGGGAGTGTTTGGAAACAGAGGTCGGGCCCAAAATATACTTTGTCCTCACTCGGTCGTCTCTCTTTTTGACACGTGTTTACAATGCTCTCACAGCAATGGGCACAGAGTGATGCCAGAGAGCTGCACAGTTTGCTACAAACTCACATGCTGCAGCTAGTTCACATTGTCTAATACAATGGAGCAGTGGCTCTCATCCTATAACCCTCAGTACATGGAATTAATTGCATTGAGGTGTTATATTATGCTAATACAATTTAGTATAGTATTGCATGCATATACAGTAGATCATTTCTATAGATCTACTATTAGTATTAATAATACATTGATACATACATGTTCATAGCCAGCAAGACTTGCTTTTGCCCATAGAGACGACCAATGGTACAATATCATATGCTATCAAATTGGGTACATGAATGTACAGTCTATGTGTGTGGTGAATCTATTGTATTATATATAGATTATGTCATGTCCTGTGCCTGATTTCCCAGGGTGTATTCCTACTTTTCACCAAGTGTCTCTGAACCCACCATGAACAAGAGCTGGACTTCTTAAATTTTTACATAAGGAGTACATGAGAGTTGGGGTAAATTACTTATTAAGTACCCGGTTCAAATCATTTGGTTCTTGTCATGCTGGAAAGGTGCCAGAAGCACCTGTTCCTGGTTGGTGGTTAGTGGTGCAGTCCGAGGCACTCTCCAGGTGAGAAAGAGACCTTTGGTGTTGTGTGATTTCTACAATAAATTAATGAATACACCTCCTGAAGTTCCTGCGATGGTTGGCCATATGTAGAGGTGTCCATACCTGCATAACCGTGCATATGTTAGGGGTGACTGATAGGATGTAAAATGTTTATGACTTTATACACACACACACACACACACACATATCTGAATTTGACAGCTATAATAAAGACAGCTAAAGATAAAGAAAATAATAAAGACAGTATCCGTCTTTATCTGTCAAAACTAAGATATCTTAGTTTAGTCATTTCGGTCCATTTTATTAACTTACACTATTGACTAACACTGTTAGACCCTGGGTCAGTATGGCCTGTCCACTGAGAAGGTCACAGATGTGTAGGTGTCTCCCTGTCTGACTTCTTTTTAAGCCCCCTATGGCTGATTCCAGACATCTTCCTAGAAATTGTCAGGGTTTGCTAATAAAAAAACAGGTAACGTTTGGTTATTTTCTGTTAAATCTAATAACCTATTGCATGAGTAATCCATGTATATATTTGGTCTGATACATTGTACCACTAGTTCTTTTATGTAAATAATATAAGCAGCAATTATTTAGCAGTTATTGGGATCAAATGAGTTTCCATTTAGTAGGATTGTGACACACACCTAAAAAATGTAATTATACTGCAATTTTAATTAACCTCACAAAATACTTCTACACAAAGATTTCATTGAAAAGCATTTCCCTGAACAACTCTATCCTCTTTTCTGTTCATAATGACTAAGAGAACTACTTTTGGAAAAGAAATCTTGCCATCGAATCCTAAAGAAGTTGTTTTTTCTTTTAATATCTTTTTAATAAAAGGAGGGCTTGTGGCATACTTGACATGGTTTTATTTGCCATTGAGGGTGTGGAGCTTCTCTCTTTGGTGTCTTCTGGGATGTACCTCTCTACTTTGAAGCGTCTGGGTCAATGTGTCTTAAATTTGAAATGAGAGAAGATTTTCTAGAGGCACAAATTATACCTGCATCAGTGAAGCAGCTCGACACAGGTGAAATTATTCCATTTTCATCTTGATCTTTTATCAGCTTCTTTGTTTCCCTCACCTTCAGTGCTGGGCAGATCAAAGAAGAATGTTTTCTCTTTCCCTGAACAAGCAGCGTGAAAGTACTGGGTGTGGATTAGTTCCAGTTGGGGGTCTGTGCTCTTACATTATGGTTTGGGCTTTGGTGTAAATGAAGTTTGGCACCCCTGGGACACCACACCCTTCCATTGCTAACAAACACTCTAAAGTGCCCACCTTAGGCTTTACCAGTCTTATAAAGACCACCTACCTCCCCTGCTGGGTGCTCATTGTGGGGAACCTGGGCGCCTCCTGTCGTGATGGTGAGGTGTGAATAGCCTGATGCCGGGTTCTGGCTGCAGTGAATATGTCTGTGCTTGCCATTATATGCTGTTGGTGGGGCTAGAATTAAGGATATTAGTAAGAGGAATTTCTGGACAGATGTATGTGTCTTTCACACCACTTCATTACAATGGCAGTGTGCCAGGTGCTACCAGTAATTTGACAGAGCACTCACTTATGAAGAAATGGTTTGAACTGCTTTTATGTCAGATAAAGCTGAGACAAACTACATGTCCTACTCAAAATATTTGTTATACTAACTATTAGTATTCAGAATTGTAGGTATGTTCTAAAAAAAACGGGACTCTCTAGGCACCTCACGATTCGATTTGATTACGATTCAGAGGGCAACGATTATCGATGCATCTCGATTAGTTTTTTTCTATACATTTTTTTTTTCTTTACCGTGTGACTACATGAAACAAATCTATGCCGCCAAAATAGGTCCTAAAGTTTTAAGAACCAAAATACCCGTAACCAAAAATTTACATTTTGTAATAAAAACTGGTTTGTAAACAGAATATTTCTGTTTGTAATCTTTTAAGGATAAGGCTCAGAGTCAGACTGTTAACTGGTTAATCTAGGTAGAGTGTTAACTTAGCTTACCTTAGTTTAGTTAACGTTATGTAGCTCAATCGCTTTGTGAAATAAAGGTCCTGTTCTGACATTGTCCTAACGTAGAACATTTATACATTTATACATAGCTCCCTGCATAAAACAACGCAAAGAAAGCGAAAACGGATACTTCAAGAATATTAAACTTGAAATAGACGTTACAGAGCTAAGTTAGTAAGTGCTAATCTTTAAGTTCTTGTGTAAGAACAGAAGCTGGTTTACATGTTCAGATGCACGTGTGCACGATTATCGATTATTGACATTTTGTTAATGGATTCAGAATCGCTAACGTCCAAATCGCGATGCATCTAAAATTCACATTTTTTTACCCACCCCTAGTATGCTCTATATTTTACTACTTATGATGAGTAAAACCTGTGTGTAGGACATTGCTTTACACATTTATGGAATGATCAAATTTTATCGGGACAGCACCTGTTCTATTTGTAATGCGAGCAGACATATCAGGGGAAAGCAGGGAACTAAGATGCATGCATAAACTGTGAAACTGGAAAAAAAAACAGTGCATGTAACTGTGGTGGGCACTTTTCCTTAAGCAGAAATCCAGCATTCAGTCCGCTCATGCTGATGCCACATAAGTGTAATATACAGTGCGGAAAGTATTCACAGCGCTTCACTTTTTCCACATTTTGTTATGTTACAGCCGTATTCCAAATTGTATTCAATTAATCTCTTTCCTCAAAATTCTACACAAAATACCCTATTATGACCATTCTGAAAATGTATTAAAAATAAAAAACTAAGAAATCACATTTACGTAAGTATTCACAGCCTTCGCCATGAAGCTCA
>JAVSBV010000079.1:4705864-4717244 GCA_033117975.1 Parotocinclus spilosoma | reverse complement strand
GGTCTCTCCAGAGATGCTCAATTGGGTTTAGGTCAGGGCTCTGGCTGGGCTAGTCAAGAATAGTCACAGAGTTGTTCCAAAGCCACTCCTTTGTTATTTTAGCTGTGTGCTTAGGGTCATTATCTTGTTGGAAAGTGAACCTTCGGCCCAGTCTGAGGTCCTGAGCACTCTGAAAGAGGTTTTCTCCCAGGATATGTCTGTACTAGGCCACATTCATCTTTTCTTCAATTGCAACCAGTCATCCTGTCCCTGCAGCTAAAAAACACACCCATAGCATGATGCTGCCACCACCATGTTTCACTGTTGGGATTGTATAGGGCAGGTGATGAGCAGTGCATGTTTTTCACCACACATACCACTTACAATTAACGCCAAAAAGTTCAATCTGCGTCTCATCAGACAAGAGAATCTTATTTATCATAGTCTGGGAGTCTTTCATGTGGTTTTTTTGGCAAACTCTATGTTGGGCTTCAGCTCCGTCGGGCCACTGTGCCATAAAGCCCCGGCTGCTGGAGAGCTGCAGTGATAATTACACTTTGGATAGACTTTGTGGAACTTTCTCTCATCTCCCAACTGCATCTCTGGAGGTCAGCCACAGTGATCTTTGGGTTCTTCTTTACCTCTCTTACCAAGGCTCTTCTCCCACGATCGCTCAGTTTGGCTGGACGGCCAGGTCTAGGAAGAG
Organism: Parotocinclus spilosoma; assembly: GCA_033117975.1. Taxonomy (NCBI): domain Eukaryota; kingdom Metazoa; phylum Chordata; class Actinopteri; order Siluriformes; family Loricariidae; genus Parotocinclus; species Parotocinclus spilosoma. The sequence continues at coordinate 4,716,559 of JAVSBV010000079.1, read as the reverse complement.
TTCTGGTCATCCCAAACATCATCCATTTTAGGATTATGGGGGCCACTGTGCTCTTAGGAACCTTGAGTGCTGAAGAATTTTTTGTAAACTTGGCCAGTACTGTGCCACAATTCTGTATCTGAAATCCTCGGGCAGTTCCTTCGCCCTCATGATTCTTATTTACATTGACATGCAGTGTGAGCTGTGACATCTTTATATAGACAGGTGTGTGCCTAATCAAGTCCAATCAGTTCAATTAAATACAGCTGGACTCCAATGAAGGAGTAGAACCATCTCAAGAAGGATAAGGGGAAATGGACAGCTTGTGAGTTAAATATGTTTCACAAAAAAGGGTCTGAATACTTATGACCATGTGATATTTCAGTTTTTCTTTTTTAATACATCTGTCAAGATGGGATACTGAGTGTACATTAATGAAAAATAAAATGAACTTTTTGGATTTTAGCAAATGGCTGCAATGAAACAAAGAGTGAAAATACTTTCAGTACCCACTGTAAATGTGTGTGTGTCTGTGTGTGTAGATGTGTGTCTATACAGTCTATCTTGGAGGTGTGTGCATGTGTGTGTAACTCCATCATGCTTTTGTATGAGTGTGTGGGTGCTAACCAAAGTGGCATAGCAACTTCTTGCAGGTGTGTGTCTGTGCTAGTAATATCCTGCTGGGTGCAGTTAGTGGTGTGCCTGTGTGTTTACTAACCTGTGTGGGGTACCAGCATCTTGGTTGTGTGCATATGTACTAACCTGTGTGGGGCAGCAGCATCTTGGTAGAGTGTCTGTCTGTCTGTCTGTGTACTAACTGGTGTGCTGAGGCAGAATCTTGCTGATGTGTTTTTGTGTGTAGTACGGCAATGGCAAGTAATCTTGCCATTGTTGTTGTGTACTAACTTGCATAGCGTAACAGCACTTTCGTGGTGGTGTGTGTATATCCTAACCGAGTAATCTTGTCATAGTGTGTGTGTGTGTGTGTGTGTGTTAACCTGTGTGGTGTAGCAGCATCTTGGTGATGTGTGTGTACTAACCGAGTGGCCTTGTCAGTGTGGGGACTTTTGCTGGTCCAGACAAGGATTCATTATTTTACTACAGAAAATGCAAGTTTCTTTTGAAAAACCAAGAATCAACAAGTTTGGGCTAATTCAGAAAATAATAATTATGCCTGTGGGTGGCCCCCACAAAGATAGTCAGGCATGGTGTGTGTGTGTGTGTGTGTGTGTGTGTGTGTGTGTGTGTGTACTAACCAGCATGTCGCAGCAGCATCCTGGCGATGTGTGTGTGCTGGTTGAGGAGTGCATCGTGCAGTGGGCTCACTCCCTCAACTTGGCTGTCCAGTTGTAGGTCGGGGCAGTGTTGCAGCAAAGCCTTTACACACTCAGCGCTTCCATGGTTACACGCTTCATGTAGGGGTGTCCATCCGACATGGTCTACGCACACGTACAATTGTAAAAAAAAATAATAAAATAAATAAATAAATTGAAAAAAGTCTCAACATTGTAACATGACTCTGCAAACACACAACCAAAAATCAACCTTCAAAATGCAAGGATGTTTCTGTTGTTCAAGGTTAAAGTACGATGACTTTAAAGCGGCCCTCTTTATTTAATACTTGCCATACTAAAACAGTTACTAAAATACCTATGCACGTTTGCAAGGTGGGCACTTGTTTGTCCAGCACATCCCACAGATACTCGACCAGACTGAGATCTGGGGACTTAGAAGGCCAAGTCAACCTCGAACCTTATTTTCCATACTCGTGCTAAACATCAACAGTTACAGCATAAATCGCCAAGCACTTCTATGGCCACTGTTATTACAATCATAATTCGAATTCACGAGTCACGCCACATTTAAAAATAAAAAATAGAGCCAAATAGACAATGGAGAAAGGTCTGCCCAAATCAAACAGGTGTGTTAGACATCATATCCAGATTAAAGCAGAGCACACATGCATAACTCTCCCTGCTGATCGAGTGGTAAGTACAACTTGAAACACAAAGAGGGAGGCTCTAAGAATCACCCACGCTTTGGTAAAAGTGAAGGTCAGACAGGCGACATATCCCTCTCTCTGCAGGAGCAAATTGCTTGCTGTGAACAAGGGGCTATGCACAATGTGACGTTTCTAAAGAGCAGACCAGAGGAGAAGCCCTACCTTTAGCGTTGGCATCCACGTCAGGTCGCCCGAGAATCTGCAGCACTATGTCTACACGGTTCTTCTTGCAGGCTCGATGGAGGAGTGTCTCCCCTACACAAAGATGGAAGAGGACTGAGAATTTATTGTTCTGAAATGGGGTGTGTCTTTCCTATTGTCCTAGAGCACCCCAAATGCTGGGACAGTTACCATTTTAAACGCTCCCCATTTCTATATGCTTTTAAATTCCGTTTGAACATAAGTGAAGACGCTCCTATTTTGCAGTTCTCCTTTAAATTAATACAACATTTAAAATGACAAATCACAGTTAGCACAACCATGAGCCAAAAGTATAATCTTTGGTTTGGGGACACATTTCTGCATTTATTAGTACAGTAAATGTTTAAATGACCACACTACCTTCTGTGAGACAAACTGCTGACTGATGGACACTGACTGTACATTACCATAGTCACAGAGTTTTTATGCTACTGTAAAGTAAATATAGCGTGTAGTTTCAGAATAAATCAACGTGCTAACTATATGTAACTGAATCAGAGATACAGATGGGATGCAGAGAGGTTTGGGGGTGTACGGCTTACAGTAGGACAGGCACATACACTTACGAACACTATTTACAGGTTCATTCAAATAAGCAGAGGAACGCCACAAAACACACAAGCAACATACACAGAAAAGCCTCAAAACACTTCAACCGTTTTTGAACAGTCTCTATTCCAAACGTGAGCTAATAAGCACACGGCCAATAATGTAGTTAGTTACACACACAAATCATGTACTCCCACCTCCGCTCGTGGAGCCGCAGTGTTGATTGTGGCCACAAAATTCCAGAGTTAAAAGGAAGATTTTCTGTATTCATTTTTAATAAATAAAAACATTTATTTACAAAGGGCAGCACGGTGGCTCGGTGGGTAGCACCGCTGCCTTACAGCAAGAAGGTCCCGGGTTCAATCCCAGGGTGGAGCGGCCTGGCTATGTCCTCCCCGTGTCTGCGCGGGTTTACTCCACGTACTCCGGCTTCCACAGTCCAAAGACATGCGCGTTAGGTTAATGGGTGTTTCTATAGTGGCCCTTAGTGTGTGAGTGTGTGTCCTACGATGGACTGTTCCGGTGTTTGCGGCCAAAGTTGCTGGGTGGTTACCGACTGTCCCACGACCATTAAGTGCATTAAGCGGAAAATAATGGATGAATGGATGTTATTTATTTAATTTATTATAATTGTAAAAAATTGTTGTTAAGCATTAAGTGGAATGTTCACCAAGTTGCTATAACAGGTTGCACTCAAACTGACCTGAATTTTTAGACTTTGTACAAAATCTGATGATTCATGTTACCTCGGTATGGTTTCGCAATATTTCAAACAGCATCTTGTGATGATACCGAATGCTTGTCTAACTCTGTCTTGGAATTCGCCATAAACGCTCAATGGCATTTTTTGTCAGGAGGAAAGTCCATGACAATCAGTAGCTGTTGATCTTTTTTGGTTTCCACGTAGTTTTGAAATGTGAAGCGTGTTCTGAGTCATCGCAGTAGGAACCCTTCTCCACAAAGATCCAGACGAGCATTTTCATTAGTGCACTCAGACGTTTGCCCATAGTGTATATTAAAAACAAATGAAAATGCTAAATAAGTGCTGTGAATTAGGTAAACTGTGCGTTCTACTTTCTCTCACCTCTGTCGGCTCACAGTGAGCTTCCACTAGCAGCATACAGTTTGTGTGAAAAGTTGATTCCTGACCCGTATTGCTCGGCCGCTCTGAGTTATGGTACACAGCTCATGCACAAAGCCACAAACAGGATTTTTCACACACGCAGGGTTCAAAAGTGCCACCAGGCATTACGAATGGATGCACGTGATACACAGCCGACAAAATACAACACCCTAGCCACAAAAACCTCTAGAGGCATTTTATTTACATTTCCTCTCAGGCTCCCTCTGACGCTTCCTTTCCTGATACAATATGAATGAAGCATATATTATAGGCAGAGCTGCTTCCCTTTTTCATGTATGGCTGAACTTCACAAGGAAGTTAAAGGCCAAGCATGAGTGCTTCTGCGACTGCCAGCATAATATGCCAGCGCAAAGCTGCTAATAAATGCTTTACTAGCTCTCACCAGGGTGCCTGGCTCTGCGCAGCCTTAGCCAATTCGATAAAACCCAGCAAAGGGCAGAAGGGAAGAAAAGCAGACACCGTCCTTTCTTCTTGAGGATTACAAAAAAGACTGTGCGACCCCTTCTACATAAAGACCCCTTTCAAGGGGTGTCTTTCAAGCTGGATCAAACACACAAAATTAGCTTTTAAGGAAATACATTAGAATAAAGGAAAAAAAAATAAATACGGATGTGGTCTGTTACTGGTCGAGTGGGAAATAGGAAGTCACGCAGCTGTCCACGTAGAAAATAAAATGTACAAAACATTTTACGCACTGTACACAAGAGCTAGTGGCACCAGCAGGTCTTCAGTTTCCTTGTAAGCTGGTCGTAACTTTCTGGGCGTGAGTTTAAGACCACTGCAACAACTGGTCATAAACTACACTTTCACTGAGCCAGAGAATAAAAAAAATTACACACAGACAAGAGCAAGCAATGAGTCAGTTTACAATCAGTAGGCTTCAGATGAGAGAGGATACCGAACACTTCCCCCCAAAAATGTTACTAGAAATAGAAAAGGCGTTTTCTGACCAGTAGGGGTGTGCAACATGTATGAAATGGAACCCCAGAATTCGATCTTAATTGGTAAAAGAAGGACGTTCAAACGCAAATGAAATTTCCCCATAACAAGTTATGTAAACAGGATTCATCGATATCTGTTGCCCAAATTTTTATACCTATATTCGAATGTAATTGATTAAAAGCATAAATATAGCAAATACGAACTGCAATACAATGCATAAAACCAATATAGCCATGAAATACAATATACATCATAAAAAAATAAAATAATATAACAAACATTAAATACCATATTGGTGTATTATCGCCATCGACTATAGTGGAGTATGTGCATCATGATTGGAAAATCGCACCACTGAGTGTTCCAATTAGGGAGAACGTTACAATGAAAGATTGCACTGTTTGTATATAAGCAATGCAGCTATGATAATATCTTCATTTTTGTTTAACAATGGGCAGACGGACATTATTGACTAAGTCAGTCATTTTGCATGACTCACAGAGTCATGTAGCCAGTTAATGTGCACACTACACCAGCAGACAAAATATACTTTAGATTTTATTGCCAAATGTAGCTCCTCTGTCTCACTTGGGCTTAAAAAGAGGAAAGTTGAAATTAACCACCTTACAGAAAATGAACATTATGACAAACTTCAGGAGTTGTTCATGAGAGATTTAAATCAGCCAAGGCATCAAGCCAGCAAAAACACACACAACAAACCTTAGTGGATTGTTTAAAGCAACAAAAGACAAAACATAAATGCTTGGGGCTGTTGAGAGAGATGGGTTTAAACAACTTTTCTATATAAAGAACAGTCACTGTAGGCGATGTGGTGTGTTCTTCTTTTGCGTCGATCAGTGTAATAAAAGCATGGAATAATAGCTTGGGTGGAACAGCTGACTACCATGCTAGCACTCAACAGCAGGACCTTGGTTGGTGGTTCGGTGGTACTTTACAGCCAGGAAAGGGTCACACAGACAATGGCTGAGTTTGAGGAAAGGGAGGCTGCAAGAGTAACCCTGGCAAGACCTGAAATTGACTGATGTTCCATACAGAGCACAACTGTGTCCTGTGTTCTATGGGGAGACAGTAGAGCCCTTGTACCCCAGTGTGTGCCATGCTGAATTTACAGGCCTTCCATCTTACCTGTGGTTAACAGCATCAAGACGGCTGCAGCTAAAGTGTTGATTTAAAGTTGTTAATTTAAAGTTAATTTAAGCTACACTGATTATGATCTAGGCAGCACGGTGGCTCTGTGGGTAGCACCGCTGTCTCACAGCAAGAAGGTCCCGAGTTCAATCCCAGGGTGGAGCGTTGTGGGTCCTTTCTGTGTGGAGTCTGCATGTCCTCCCCATGTCTGTGTGGGTTTACTGCGGGTACTCCGGTTTCCTCCCACAGCCAAAAGCCATGCATGTTAGGTTAATTGGTGTCTCTAAAATGGCCCATACTGTGTGACTGTGTGTGTGCGCCCTACAATGGATTGGCATCCCGTCTAGGGTTGTTCCTGCCCTTGCGCCCAGAGATGCTGGGTGGGTCCCGGCTTCCCTGTGACCCCCCCCGGGTGTGGATTAAGCGGAAGATAATGAATGAATGAATTAATTAATTATTATTAAATTATTGACGAAGATAATTTATTGGCTACTGTAAGAATGTATAAACTGTTCAAAATCCATTCAGGAAAAGCCAAATTAATTCATAAAATTATTGTTCATAAATTACAGGAACGTGGATAGATAGGTCAGTGCATACAAAGGAAAACATACAATCATCTGAAATTTTATCCATAAAATGTTTAAGTGGTGAATAATGTAAATAACAGACCAGGTGAACACAATACACGAGCTTATATTAAAAGCAGTCACTACAGTTACACTCCAAATTTTGACTTAACACCTGCTTCTGGCTGGGCACAATTTTTTAGTTTTATCAACTATTCCATTTTACGATCAGTTGGTGAAACGGCGCAAAATTTATGCCCTTACAACCTGGCAAGCACTGTTAATGAAACTGACTCCACTGACTACAGGATCCTCTGTCGCCAAGGTTGGATCATACAGAGCAAAGGTCTTTAACATCTGACCCAAGGAAACCTCTGCGTTTGGACCCAGCACACGTTGGACATTTAAGAAACAAAACGATGATCTCTATTGAAAATAGCGGTTCGAGCACAAAAGTGCGGCCAAAAGCTAACTAACCGAAAGTGTGAAATGATTTCTCAAATGACTTAAGAAAAGAGGGTGGGAAAAAAAACAGCCTAATTAGCAGTCGATTCTAAAGAAATGAAACAAACAGAAGGTAATAAAACTATGACTTAATGAGAAGCTTGGCATCTCGGTTGGTCTCTGCTTGCAACGGTCCTTTTTCTGCTCCTAATAGGCTCTAAAACTCAGTGATTAAACGTTCCTTAACTCCCAGTGTGTACACATCCTCACAAATGCCAGGCCCAATCTTCGCCCAGTTAAATCATTTTAATGGCGCCAATTTGGACACAACGCCGCCATTATAAAGATAATTGCATACTCAGCATTTACAAGCATGGAAAGGATAAATCTGTTCTGTCCTTCTCTATAAATTCACCAGCTAGCCAACACTTTGCTCTTAAGTAGAGATGTCTGATGTGTGTGGTTCTGATTATTTTCTACTCTAGAGGACTTGATTGCACAAGGTGTGATGCTGGGCATGATGGCTCAGCTGGAGGTGAACTAATGATTTAAAGAAGGTCATTTGTCAGTGCTGGTCTAGTGTTCTTGTGTCTTTAGAGCACAGTTTTTTATTGATCCAAAGGCTTAGGTGAAGCAGTTACCTTACATATATTAACCAATTTATCGTACACATATTAACCTCATTATAGTTTTTCACTATGGTCTGTATTATCAGGTCAAACATAAAAAAGCATGAAACATATTTCCGCTGTTATGTAAGATACGGTGCCGCTACAATAAAACATTTTGGTTACAATTTAAACCTCTGTTTCTAGTAATTTTACTTGCACAGGACCTCAGAAATAAAAATAATGGCTTTTATTGAATGTAAAGTCAGTAATCGTGAAAAATCGTAAACTACGTATCGGGAATCAAATTGTGAGCAGGGTGCATGGCTACTTTTAAAAGTTGGCAAATACTTGGGGATTCTGAAATGCCCTCTCAGGAGAACTCATCAGACTACATGAGGACTCATACTGGTTGTAATTAAAAGCTAGGCACAACCTCTTACATACTGCACATGTTAAACGCTGTGGTATCATCAGGACCACATCAACCCTCTTTATTCCTGCTATGTTTCTTATAGTCCAAGCTTGATGGCTGAAACATATGTGATTTTTTATTATTTTTTATTTTAACAGCCCCACTGCTTACCAAACAAGAAGTGCTCACACATGGCAAAGCTTCGATATAGGCTTGCTTCACACATACTTTGGTCATCTCTATGCTCTATCCATTAAAGATATAAATGGCATACATGTGCTTCCAGAATGTGCATACATTCAATAGTGTGAGAGCAATCATATTTTTTCCTTCACCTCCATATGATCACTATCATTGTTTGTCTGTGCTCTCTGCTCCAGGCTTGCATTAAACCTTTCCCTTTAAAATTATGGTCTTTTGTTCCTTTAAGATAGAGTCCAAAAGTGTCCAAAGATCTAGTGCAAGATGACCCAAGTACAGACCCTACTGTAATATACTGTAACGTATCTACTATAGCTACTGTCTCACTTTAAAAAATCTTTTTCTAAGCTCAGAAAAAATGTGTAGACAGGTTGAGACCAAGTCTACAGACTGCACATTTGTATTAACTGCATAAATAATCAAAAATAATTTTAAATAATTTTATAATTTTAATTTTTAAGCATTATATACTAGAATTCACACAAACACCGTGAAAGTTTCAGTTTTTTACTCTGGTATATACAGCATACCGCTAGGATGTGCGATATGGCCCCAAAATACTATCACGATATTTTAGGGTACTTTTGCGATAGTGATATATATATATATATGGCGATATATTTTAACAACATACAATTGCTACAAAATATATTTTATACTTTAAAATACTTGACCTCGTGGCATTTTTTGACTTTCCTTGTGCTCAGCTATGTGCTTCTGTTTGAGGTGGTGAAACATTAGATTTGTTGTTACAGACCTCTTTGTACAGCTTACGTATCACTATAGTTTTTTGTACATCTGATATTTTGTACCAAAACCACCTCCACATTACCAAAGTTGCTCCCCTTTTTTGGGGAAAACTCCTCCACCGCAGAACCACTTTCTGACAAATTTCTTACTCTGCCTATGAGTCACGTACTGGATGTACTCCATACTTATTCCGTCATTATGTAAACACGTCAGAATATCCCGACATGGATGTTTTTAATAGTTAAAAAAATTATCCCGCTATTATTGCAAACGATACAATATGGCACACCCCTACATACCGCTGCAAATTATAACACCTAAAGTATTGGGTCTTGGGTGAATTACGGGTCTGTACGACCTTCTAGGATCATGTCTGATACATGTCAAATATATTTATGCCTAAACTAGTTTTATTAAAATGGTTTGAATGCATTTTTATATGACATTGTGCTTTCAGACATAGCAATAAAAGCACTTCAACCTTCAGCACACTGCACAGGAGAATTACAATATGAAGTAAAATGGACAAGTTCACTGCCATTCCGCCTAGTATTTCCTCACACTTAGTGCCTAAGCCAAGGAAAGCCAAATGCACTGAGTGGCCAGACAGCTCAGGATGAAGTTAACAAGGCACCGCAGACCTGCACGCGCTGCCAGAACGGCTCCAGCGTCAGAAATACAGCACATGGCTGAAAGCCTGCGGATGCATCATCAAAAATTGATATCCTGCACATCAGTATAGGGAACACGTAGTGCAAAAACAGCACAGGGTAAGGAGCAGCAGCTCACAGACTGCCATGCCGTCTCTCTCCTCCCCGTGCCCTACCTGTGCACCCAGCGTTGGCATGAGGCTATTTCTGATCAGGCGAAGAGAAGATGAACATTGACACCTTGGCAGGTTCATTCAGAGTGCCAACCTCATAATTATAAAACTTGCAGTGACTCTCACTCACCCTCTCTGATGGTAGAATCTTAATTTGCAGTGTTAATATTCCTAAACTGGAGGTCTAACGGGGTATGTTTGCGTGTGTGGATTTGTTATCCAGAAAACTAAAAGGCTGAAGGCATGGTGAGCAGAATGTAAATGGAAAAGCTGCAGGTTATAGCAGAGCAGTATTGGACCAATCACCAGAGCATGATTTATTTATGTGTATATACAGGGTGAGTCAAAAGTCACAGGGTACCCTTTTATTTCAGAAATAAAAGGGTAATGACACATCTGAATACCTTAGCAAGTAATGAGTAAAAGGGGGGGGCTATCTTTAAAGCTATGTCCGGAACATGGTCATCATCTTGAAAGCTGTCATATTGGATTAAGGGGAAGTTTTTCGAATGGGAAAGTGGTCATGTAGCATATCAAAGAAAAGCAGAACAGTCTCAGGAATCGATTGCCACAGATTTGCAATATCTCTTGTGGTTCAAAAGTAATCAACACAAAACTTTCAGAACTTTTGTTGTTCATCACAGATAACTGAAGACGGAATTGACATTCAGACAACGCAGCTGTCATATCATAACTGCAGACTTTAACAACTGACACCCAGAAAGTTTACATTTCACAAAGCACAGTTACATCCCTCATAGGCAAAATTTGAGAATCCGTGACCGTGGACGACAAGCCACGAAGTAATCGTCCAACAACCACTACCGACCAAGATACCTCAACAATAGTTTTGGAAGCCAATTCAAAAAGTCCTGCAACTTTTAATTCACTCTGTGTGTGTGTTATATTTATATATATA
>JAVSBV010000079.1:4674486-4690356 GCA_033117975.1 Parotocinclus spilosoma | reverse complement strand
AGAAAGGACCCAGGTCTCTCCACCCTGGAATTGAACCCGGGACCTTCTTATTGTGAGGCAGCGGTGCTACCCACCGAACCACCGTGCTGCCCGTGGATTCTACAAAACTTAAGGGAAATGAATGACTAAAAAGTTGGTCATGCAATCTCCTTTTCGCAGACACCTCCTTTTTTGGGACCTAAAAATGTGTCCAACTGGGATTTCTAAATTGCTTAAGATGCCTTACCTTTTTATTCTCTTTATGCTCTTAGTGACTGTGTTCACCTGTCTGTCTTGTTTGGCCCTCCTGCCTCTTTTTGAACACCAAAATACCACCATAACTTTACTGTCTTAAAAACTTAGACTTCTTGTTGGTAAGATTTTTTCTCATATCTGTCTCATCCTAAGATATTTATTAGTAGAGTTTTTTGTGGTCACCTATATCACAAACATCAATGACAGAAGAATTCATGAAAGTGGTCTACAAAAGTGTCACAAATAAGTCAACAAACCCAGGTTTGAGAGTAAGAGTAAAGCTACATTTCTTTCTTCTTTTCACTTTCTTTTACTTAGCAGTGCCTGTAGGCACGTTTAATAATGCAGCTCAGACACGACAGTACAAACAAAAAGAGAATCAAAGAAAAACTAGGTTTTCAGATCATCTTTGTGGTCAGGCATATGCCCGTATTTGATTCACAGTGACACCAATATCAGACAAGGAGTGGCAGTAGAATGGGTTGTGCTGAACAACAGGGCGACGCTCAATATGATGCTTTCATAGGTTTATCAAAGTGACCTTAACTCCATCAGACACTTTTGAGATGAACTGAAATGCCAACTGTAAGTCAGGGCGTGTTATCCAACATCAGTATCCATTCTCACAGTCATGATCTAAAGCTTAGTTAGAACCTTTAGGTGTTGTAGCCAATACATTGGACAAACTAGTAATTTCCATGTTTTTTTTATATAATTTTGGAGTGTCCACAGACCTCTGTCTGTATAGTATAGTGCTGGAGGATGTGGGCCACACCCTTCTGCCTGCCTTCTACACTGGGACACTGCAGACTTGGGGGTTGACTTGGCCACTAGACCCAGAAGCAGGCATCTATAATCTGTAATCATTCCTCTGAAGAACTTTGCTTGCAATTCATTACACGCTGATTGCTGGCATGAATTTGTTCTACTTTTTGAGGGGTTAACCTTTCAGAAGGGATTTCTTTCTGTCTAACTTTTGCCAGTCTGAATTTTTTAACTGTGGTAGCATAGCATTGCCTGTGAACTAGAATGTCCAGGGTTCAGATCCCAGCTCTGTCAAGCTGCCAATTCAAGGTCTGTAAATCTCTTAACCCATTAACTGCCAAATTGTTTTCTGAACATTTTTTACTTTAATTCTGTCCGCCTACATCCCATCCCATCCCATCAGTAGGCCAGTTAAAGCACCCGATCCCCAAATGAGGATCATGGTTTTTAATGGGTTAACACACAACAGTATGGACTGTAAGATTTTACCAGCTGTAAGTCACTCTGGATAAAATCTACTAAATGTAAGATCTGTACACATATCCGTTTTAAATGTACAGTAATGAAAAACAGCCTGTTTTCATTCTGATGGATGAAATCAGGTTGAGAAGGGTAAAATTAAATATCTAGCCAAAAGATTACATTTAATTTTGATACGTAAAGGCACCTTTTTGCAAGTCTCCATTTTGCAAGTGAACTTTGCAGTATGTTGGAAACAAAGCTTTATTTTATTGCCCTAGCAAGTCTTGAGGGAAAAAATGTTTTTTTTTTTTTTTTTTTTTTTTAGATTGTATTATATCAGAAAATTGAGTTTGGTGAAAATGGTCACTAGTGGCCTTGCTGTCACTCCTCCATGTTACAGCTAAATTGAGGCATCAGATATGAACACATGCTTCAGAAAGGTCTGGCAACCCCTGAGGGGATGAAGTTGGATTACGCCTCTGGCTGCATGAGGACCACTGAAGTTTACGTGTGTAGAGGAACTTGCAAATGTGTTAAAGAAAGATTTGAGAGTGTAATAATGTACAAATGTGATATTAATAAGCCAGTTTAATAATGTTAATGTTCTGCAGAGTATTATGTCTTGACCTGTTCAATCTATTTGCATGTCAACATTACTAGAGAGTAAAATATAAAAAAAAATAAAAAAATAGAGGGTTTCATCCATGAATATTGTTTCATTTAAGACCCACAGTGTGATTTAGCAACCCTGCAGGTCATTAAGAAAGTGTCAGATACATTTTTAGGACTGAAGGGCAGGTACTAAAGTTTTGCACATTTTCCACCATAGATGTGTGCATTGCTTGAAAATGGTATAATTCTGTACATATTACATTGATATCCCAAAATTACTACCTGACAATAAGAACTGCCTGGCCCACAACAAAGTTATGGAGGTGGCACATGCCAATCTGATGTCCACACAGCATCACACTCCTGCCACCAGCTTGTGCCCTTTTCACATTTACTCACAAATAATTTAACCTCAACCACTAGGAATATCCAGGGAAGCGCACTTGTGTCCCAGATCCCCAGTGCAAGGCTGTAACCTCAACAAAATCTCCAGTAACACAGTCCAATTTGCAATAGCCGAACCCACAGTGTTCAAAGGGTTCATAGAGCCATGGCCCTGTGTACTTCCACTCTGCCTCCAGAGCTGTGTCTTTCTGCTAAAGGGTACGATAGGCAGAGGCAGAGCCAGCTTTGATATGGAAGCTGCCGGATTCCCCTGGTGCCACTGTTAACATCTGCATCTGTGTGGATCTCTGCTTTCGACATGCTGAGCTGGCTTTGTTGTCCTGTCAGTCAGAGTCAACCGAGAATAGTGCCGTTGATCCGACTGGATGATAAACTTGTCAGTGGGGCTTTTTCTTTTCCCTCTGCTGTTATGCAGGGTTGGCTTGAATGTGAATGTCAGGATACATTGCTTACATAAAATTAGGCCCGACCTCTCAGAACATTTTTCTTCTTATCGCAGATTAGGACAAGAGTACAGATTAGTCAGTACTTTTATGGCCACCATAGGGATGGGTGATGGGGCCAAAATATTCTGGGATATATATTGTGTGTCTGTTTGATATGTCAGATATCACACAAAAAATACACAGAAATAATTGTCAGAAAAAGGCATTTATAAAAATGGAATTAAAAATGGAAAATGGAATTAGTATCACTAGTCACTTTTGTTTATTCTCATTCATTACACATATTGTACTTTATATGAATAAATGATATTATATTTCACCATATCTTTTGTAAAATGTAAAATTGCATAATAAATAATCTAAAATTATTATTTATTATGATTGTATTATTGTTTTAGCAAAACCATGGCAGTGTAACTTTTGATAGCAAATGATAGTAAAGTAAAGTTTACTTTTTTTCTCTCAAACTTACTTAGAAGCCGCCCCATGAAGCCAACTGAATATAATTACTCTACATTCTATGATTTTTTTGTAATTTAATGTGAAAAAATGATAATAACATTTTATTCTGAACTCAAATAAAACTATCCTTAACTACAGTAACTAAGTAAAGAGTGGGTGACAATGCAAATTATTTCAAATAAAACGTGTTGATTGATTGGATTAAATGAGAAGTAACTTGTGATTAACATTTTCCTGGTAGCCAATCTGAGTGCTGATTTTATTTAGGCATGCAGAGAAAGGACTGCTTTATTATGTTTGAATGCATTGTCACTATTTAATAATGACAGAAAAAAGTTCAGCTTATAATTTAATGCTACCAAGAGACAGAGAATTCCAACTGAGATGAGACTGAGTCTCAACTGAGGAAACTTTTTCCTCTTAGAAATACTCAGACGTGCTTTTTCTAACTAGATCAATAACCTTTTTCACTCAAAATGACCTACAGGATCACACCGGTTTCATTTCAAGGCAGCTTATGCCACAGAAATTGCCCTGGTGGGCATTTTGGAAAAACTTCAGGCTGCCAGAGCTTCCAGACTTTCATCGTTTTTGATCCTTCTAGACCTTTTAGCTGCCTTTGACACAAATTCTCCTTTCTGTCCTCTCCAGTCTTGGAATCATAAGTTCCGCCAGGAAGTGGCTTGCTTCCTACCTGGAGGATCATTCTTATCAGGTATCATGGAGAGACTCGGTATCTAAACCAAGTGCCCTTATAACTGGAGTTCTACAAGGCTCAGTTCTGGGATCTCTTCTTTTCTCTCTCTACACTCATTCTCTTGGTGAAGTCTTAACCTCTCATGGCTTCTTCTATCACTGCTATGCAGATGACACTCAGCTCATCCTCTCTTTCCATCCTGCAGATGTTCAGGTCTCCACCGTATGTTAGCATGTTTGGAGAGCATCTCTTCATGGATGATAGCTGTAGACCAAATCTTCTGAAGCTCAACCACAGCTAAACTGAATTGCTTTACATTCCTGCAGATGCGTCCCCCCACTGCTGCATTCACTTTACTGGCTGCTGCAGCTGCCCACATCAGATGCAAAACTCTGATTCTCACCATCAAAATCAAATACAGAACTCTAATCTAAATAAAGACTCTGACCCCTTGTACCCTCAGAGATTGGCTTGACTAGATCATCCACATAAGATGATAGGAAGACAAACATCAAGACTGCTCTCTGTCCAGGTGGTTGAATGAACGTCCACTGAAGGTCTGAATGGCCGAGTGTCTTGAAGTCTTCAAGCGGTGACAAAAATCTCACCTCTTTACTCAGCATAAGTCTTCAGTGAAGACTGAAAGAAAAAAAAAACCTTTGCTTGTGTCTTTGTTGATTTTTACCTATGTCAGATCCTAGCTGGTTCTGGTTGGTTCGTGTTCTTAGGCTTTTACTTATTTTTTACTAACATGTGGTTTGATCTACTACGAATAATACGTAATACGCTTTTTTGTAAGTTGCTTTGGGTCTGCTAAATGCTCTAAATGTAAATGTAAATGTCTCGAGAGTTAGACCTCTCTCAAGTATTGTGTTAAGTATATAACGCTACTTGGCACTACAATGACACATAAAATTGTATAATAATGTTACATTATCAGTATCATATAGTTTAGTCTATCAGCTCTACTTGCATTCAACCAGCTCTTCTTTATTGTAGTAGTAAGTGTTGTAGAAGTTCCAGGCATTTCCAGACCACATGGAAAAACTGATGTCCCTTCTGTTGCAGTTAACGTTTATCAAAGAGTTTATACTATTTATTCCTCTTTGTGGCAATTAATATTTTAGCAAACCATAACTTTTTGTTGAAGCATGGCTTCATTTGTGATTGATTGGTATGCCTCTCAGTTAATCAGGAATCAGTTTAAAAAATCTATGAAAGTCTTACAATTTGTTACAATATTTACAGTTTTCAAATATAAATTAAGCTGTGTTATTATGTAAAATAGCAATTAAGGCAGCTGTGTAAAAGTCCTAGGCCAACATTAGAATTGTTGTTTTATCAGAGTGGTATAATGACCATATATCAATATGATCATATTGCTGATTGATTGGATCTAATTTGGGTTTGCCACTAATTTGGGTTTGCCACTCCCTAAACTAATTTGAATCTTTGTCCTAATCCCAAGCCTTTTTGGACTCTAGACAGGTCAACTTGTTATCTCGATGAAGCTGCCCAAGTGTAGAAGTCCTGGGATGGAAGCTAGCCCATTGCAGGTCTCAGCAGAGGTCGCTGTTGCATTATCCCTCTGATCAAAATTCCCCACCCACAGATATAAACAATCGTGCCTTTATTCGATGCTGGACCCAGCCGGGAGGCACCACTGGGACTCGGTGTCCCGGACACTGTGGTGGAGGACGACACTAAATACCAATGATTGTCTAAATTATTATATGATTGCCTAGTCCCCCAAAAAGCTGAGCATCATTTGTTAAAAAGTGTTTAATAATTGCATTTGGGGCCCAAATCAGACTCCTGCAATTCACTGCATTAATGGACCAGCCAGGTACAGCAGATCCCAGAGGGTTTGAGGAGAACAGGACCAAGTCAGACAGCAGGGTCTGGAGTCAGACTCGAGTGTGTATGTTTGTGTGAATGTGTGTATGGGTATTTCTGCGACGCGAGACTGAATGAAAGAAGAGAAAGGCAGAGTGAGAGTGGAGGAGATGAAGTGGCAGTAAGTGCAACCCAAAGGGGAAAAGCACTTCAGCGTCGGTTTAATACACCAGACCGGGGATTTGGCAGCTCGCCACACAGCAATTGTTTACCTTTTTGCTCACTGGCTGCATCTGTTCTGTTTTGTAAACGGCACTAAACTATTCGGCCGTAAACACTGGAATCAATAACAACTGTTTGGGGATTTCCCTACCTCCCCATGTTGCTTTTTTCAGGGTTTTTTTTCTTCTTTTGCGCTCTCTAGCCGTGCTATTTTTTTTCTCTACATCATTCAAACGTGTGTTGTAGATTTTTTTAAGCAGTTACGCCATGTCACTAACAATAGAGTTCTGCCCTTCTCTGTTTTGAAATTTCTCAGCTCACCCAGTGTTATACAATACCATAGATCAACATCCATATTGGAAAAAGGCAAAAGTCGCCAGGTGGGTGAATTAAAGGTACAGATTTCCATTGGAAGGAATGGGAAATATTTATCTTTAGCTTATAGGATAACCAGTCACCTGCACTGTCACCACCGGTCACCATCTATCACTCCAGCATGGAATACTGGTCGCATGTGATGCTGGTTTGGTGACGATGATGGTTTTGGGGGGGGGAGGGGGGGTATAATTATAACTTAAATGGGATACCAAACAGATAAAATCCACAGGGCTAGCGCTTACCAGTGAAGCAACATTTTATACCGAATCTGAAAACAAATTGTGCATTGGAAAACATTAGTAAATGTTATGTAGCAAGCTGGATTACTTTTATAACCTGTAGGCAAAAATGAATGAATCATCACACATAGATAAAGACTCAGATTTGTTACTTTGCTCCAATTAATCAATTAACAGATATGACACAATTTAACAGCTGAAGATCTTATCTCACATACCTCAAACTAAGTAAATTATTTAAATTGTTTTTTTTTATTTGTCAAGCAGAGGCAAACGTATGGAATTACTCAATGTTGAGAAAACATGAACTCCTCAACAAGATACAAAGACAAAAATTGTACATAGCCATTTGTTGCTCTTTCTAAGACTTTTGTGATGGCCTGAATTACTTCATCTTCATCTTTATCTTTATGAAATAAATAACACCAATATAATTACCGAAAATAAAAAAACATTATTATGTGAATTATATGAATTAATCATCACCAAAACTATTTCTGTCAGTGGAATTAGAAAAGAGCCCAAAATTTCAACGTAATCCTTTGCATTGGCAGTTGAGGTTCTGATTACCACCTACTGTGTTCCTTTACCTTACATGGAACCCCATATCATAAACAAGTATTTACATTTTATTGACATTTTATGGTTTTCTCCAAACAGTCGTAAAGATACTACTACTGCATGCTGTTTTTTAGACAGCTAACTGGGAACTAATTAAACATCTTTTGCCACACTCATTATTAAATTTCCTTCTTAAAACTACGTTTTATGCCTTTTCATTGTTTCAGCTGTTTCAGAATTTTCTTGTTACCGTCATGTTTTCCAACAGCTTGTTAAATTTAATAAGCAACCCCTTTAAACTGAAGACTAATTTGCATGTTTAGACATGTGCAGGTATTTGTTTTAGAAATGCAAATTACAATGTATATTTTGGAGTAAGTCCCTGTTTGTTTCTTCTACTTGATCTGGAAAAAATGATTTTAAATAATTTCAGTTGTTTGTGATATGCTTCACAAAGCCAGGAGCTTCAGCTGTTGGTGTCAGATCTAAATATACCATATGTCTTTTATACCATATGTCAAATATGTAACAGACAAATCTAATAGGTCAACAAACTGATGAAGCGTTTACATAGTCCTGCTGGCAACATGGCCATTAACGTTCTCACCAGTGTTGCGTCTTTGCATTGCGTCTTTGTTTCTGCTTCTATCAATCTCAGCTTGGTGGTTTTGTCTTTCTGTACTTGATCTGAGCGCTGTGCCCTTTGACTGACCTTCAGCTCAGCCATGGCATGTCTTTCTTCCCTGACTGTAAATGACATGGCTGGCTGCTTTCTGCACAGCAGCCACTTCCTCTCCATCACCATGTTGTAATAACCCCCATTACACCTCCACTGCCAGGGCCATCCTTTCCCACACAGCCTAATAGTTAGCTATGAGAGTGCTAGTTTAATAAGCCATTAATGGATGGGCAATAAATAGCCAGGCAATGGCTGCATGGGAACAAGACAAGCCAGCATGACAGCAGGCTATTAAGTTCTCAGAGGTTCTAATAATAAAAAATGATCTGACATTGTGTTAGAGCTGTAAATACCTATTCATTTCCCACTTTTATTTTTTCTTTCTTTATTTTCAATCATTTGGATTTTTGTGAATGAATAGTTACCTATTTTTATAAGACTATTTAATCTAAAGCGCATTATTTCTCGTGCACATGTAAAGCACCAATATTTTTCATACATTATATTTTTTATTATACAAGCACATGCATCCTTGCCTAATTTGTAAGGGGATGTTTTATGTTTTTAGTAAGAAATAAAAATGGTTGTCCTTCTTTGGTATTCCAGCACGCGTCATTTTGCGGACGTTTTTTGTGCAGTCGGTGGTGTACGAAAAAGCTAAATAATTTGCTCACACATGGCTGCTTGAGCGTTACTCCCTCTTGCATTCACAAATTATCACCACCTGCGTATTTCTAATCATATATATTATATTATAATAAAATAATGGTATACACAAATACTGGTATGATGTAGTCTCCTAATATTTAGAATTGGTGGTACAGTGGTACCTCGGTTCTCGAGTAGTGAGCACATTTTCCCATAAGGAATAATACAAATTGAATGAATCTGTTTCAGATCCCAGAAAATCTACACTGTGTAAGGCATTCAATGCATAAATGAGGTTCATTGTGCAGGTCCTCCCTCATTTATGATTTACGATGTTCATACAAATCCATCATAAGTATCATGAACCGTATAGTATAGTTTAGTCTCAGCAAAACACTTACTCTATTGGTGAACTCAGTGTATTTTCAGTTGGCTTTTGTTACTAATTATTTTAATATCCTTGGGGATTATATGCACTACAAATACAGCACTGCAGAACAAAGAAAAATAAGGAAAAACAGTAAACACAGCAGAACTTTTCACTGGAAATGAGCTGTTGTGATTTTGAATCGAGTTTCAAGCGAAATTATGTCAGCAAGTAAACATCGAGTTCCGAGGTGGTCAAGAACCGACATACCACTTACAGTGTAGTGTCAGTTGGTTAAGTTGTGCTCTTGTATTTCAGTTCACCACAAAGTACTTCATACAGGAGAATACCCAGGCTCCAGACAGTTGCAGGACACCCATAGTAATGAATGTGAACTATAAGCACTGGTAGAATGTTGATCCAGGTGCCAAAGAGAAGCATCAGCAACAGCACATAAGCGCTTAAAGAGAATAGAATTACCTGCAAATGGCCTGTATGGGGTGGTCTGGAGCAAGTAATCGCAAAAAAAATGAATGAGTTTGCCGTTGTGGTCATCAGGATTTATGTGAATGTTCTCTATTTAGATGTCCTGATGGAGAACGTCCCGTACCTGCTGTGACCCATTGGCAGAACCACCTGTGCCATTATAATTTGGACCATATCTTCTGTCAGTAGCTGTGTCTTGATGTATGCGATCCATACAGGGACTGGGCTTCTCTAGAACCAGCACAAAATACTTTGGGTGACCGTACCATTTTAGCAGCTTAATGACATTGCTACAGCAAAGTGACCAGTAGACTATGTACATCAAGGTAACCTCTGTTGGATAAGGTTCTGCCTCACCAGGCAAAGATTAGAACAGATATTACTAGCTGGGTCTATTAAGGGTTAACCCCCCCCCCCCCAAAAAAAAACAATAACAACTTACGATGGTGATGTACTTCATGGTGGACTACTTGTATCACAATCCATTTACATATATGAAAAAAACACCAGATAAAGGGAAGAGTAAGACAACTCTGGGGTAAACGTGGTACAGGAAATCATGCTGTAAATCAGTTATTCCCACCTGAATTCCAAATTGGTAGTGATCAGTGACAAAACAGCATGATTTAACGTTCACCTGTCTGCCATCTGCCTTCCAAAGCCAGCACTGACTGAACCTGAACCGTAGCCTTGTTTCCCCAGATCCTTGGCCTGAGTGTACTTGGTCCAACAGTATTAAGTAAAAACAAAGCTTTGCTTTCTTTATACAATAAAACCTAGATTGTCTCAATGAACTTCTCCCATGTCTCACAAAGATTATAGGATATTTAATGATGGGATATTTCATTTTCAAGTATCCCCTAGTTTTTGCGAGCAGTATATATCAGAGCTACAGATCTGTGATTTTTCTAGTTCTGTTTGACATATGACAGCTGGAAAGACCATTGGAGGGAGAGCTGGTATTTTGGACCAAGGGGCTTCCTGTCCTCTTGCTTCCCAGATCTGTTATTACAATCGTGCTATATAAACACATTAGTGGTCGACTGATATGGGTTTATTAACGGCCCATGCTGATATTTAGAGAGCAGGGTGACTGATGGCCGATAAATTTAATGCCGAGATCACATTTGTTTTTTGCAAATGATAAAACAAATAATAATAAATGAGACACAAAATTGTGGAGTTAGAAAGAAAACATATAAATACACTGTTACTCTTTGCAGTCACACAGGTTTCTCTGCATTTTCTCCACTAGTTTTGATTATTGGCCTCATGAGAGAAGATATTTTAAAGTAATCTACATTAACTGGTCAATTAATCGGTCTAGCACTAGTGAGCAGTATCAGACCCGACATCTGAAATGTATGTGAAACATATATAAAGCCTGTTGGACAGATCTTGACATGGAGACCGACTCTCTTACATCATCTGAGAACAGATATTGGATATTTGACTTCTGGGTTACAGTTGTATCCCTGTTTCCACAATGAAACCCTCCTGGAGCTCCAGGGACTGGTAGTTCCTCCTGGTGGCTCCATTTCAATTGAGAACTTTGTGTTATTTGTGCTAATAAAGACTGATTTCAAGGAAAAGACACATTTGAAATGCAAGATTGAGTGCAAGATCTCTAGCAGTCACCAGCTTCATGATGTCGTCATGGAGGAGTAGAAGAATATTCCACCGGCAGTGGAGCTTTGGAGCTCTAGTGAACTCAAAATGCCCAAAAGAGATAAGGCAGTTCTGGAAAATAATGGTGGCCACACAAAATATTGATGCTTTGGTTACAATTTGGCCATTTTTACTTGTGTAGTTACTTTTATTGCCAGTAATTTAGACATTAATGGCTGTGTAATGTTATTTTGGGGGCACAGCAATTTTACACTGTTATACAAACTGTAGTCAGACTACTTTACGTTGTAGCGAAGTGTCAGCTTTTCGAACACTTTATCGAAGTGTCCCATGAAAATATATAATGAAATAGTTACAAAAATGTGAGTTGCATGCAGTTCTTTTGTTAAAATGCCCTTTGTATTTACATTAGAGAAGCATACACAGATGTGACTATAACAATGTCAGGCCAGCGACCATTTTAGTCAGCAGAACGTAAGTCATTAGACGGCGAGTACCTGTACATTGTCAGACACCTGAATATGTTGTGCTTTGTTTAGAAGACGTTTGGCATTTCTGACTGCATTCACGTTGCTCATTGCATTTACATCTTGTTGAATACTCAACCTGGTGTACATTTCGATGCACTCTTAATCCAGAGTGTAATGCAATATGTATGTGAGCGTGTATGATAATGTTAGAGACACAGTCCGTGCTTGTTGTGGAGCTTCATTTTGATGGTAAAGAATGCTCATGATGATGGTGAAGAAGCTCTCCATACATTCATGCAGCTGTTTTCTAACGCTGCTCCACAGTCTATCTCAGTCTCTTTGGAGCCCATTAATAAAACACTGGAGAACTGAGAGACACACACACACACCCAAGAACACGAACGCACACAAACATACATACCTATATGAAAACAGACTTTTGTATTCTGTGGTGTCCACTAGACAGCTCTTGGATTTAACATTTGCATCATAATAATTACATATGCTGAACATATGCTGACTGGAATGTACAATTTAAAATGATAGCCAAATACAGATACTGCTGCTCCATCATTCTAGACCAGTTTTATCTGCGAAATAAACATATATTGACATATTTATTTGTTCTAACATCCCAAAAATACATTAGGATCAGAAGCAATCTTGTCAGTTATCAGGTCTGCTGTTTTCCATTCCCTCCATCCACGCTACACTCAGTCGTAATCAAATATTTTACAAGTTCCCTTAATATGTCCCTTATCCACTTCACAGACTGTTAATTCCTCCCTTAACCCCCTTGCCTTTTTGTTAAAAGAGCTCATAAAAGAATCAGAGCAGTGGAGAATACAGACTGGCTTCTGTCAGCACCCTATTCTTACCTTATTTAACAAACGAGGAGCATCTACTGAGTGATGGAATCACAATATCTGAGATGGAGCCATGTGAGAATAGCTTGTAAGCAGACAGGAATCTGTCCTAATACACTAACCCACCACGATGGGAACATGAACTGGGGCCTTAGCTCTGCATTTGGCCTGGTCAGCCTCTTCAGAGATCTGATAAAAGGAACATCAGACGTTTCTACGACAAACTCTACGTCTTCTCTGCCACAAATGCTGACCATACAAATTGATTGAGATGCGGGCAAGGGAGATGGATGGGTATGCTGAACGTATCAGTTTCCTTTATGCATGTTTATTCTCTTTGTGTGAAACCCACCAGTTAAGAGAGGTGTTTGGTAGCCCTGAGTATACTGAAGCTCTTGTTGGTCTATGACCTTTTTTCACTCACTGTAGGGATCGTGCATGTTGTAGGCGGTTTTGGGTGAGCACCATTTACAAACTATTCAATCAACATATTTAGCTTTATTTATATTATAGCTCTAAAAAAGGTCTTAAAAATCTGTCTTACATACAACTTAGTCCTGTCTAAATAGCAGAAAACTAGTATGAGCAAACTCTTCTGACACCTGCTGGTAGAAAAGAGTATCACAGTCTTGGAAAAACTTGAAAACATGGTGGTATGTTTGCAGGATTATGTTTCAAGTTTTATGAAAGATTTTAAACTAAGAATAACATTTATTAAGAATAATAAAATAGTATTGTATTGTAATTTAATTCATTATATTGTTTATGTGCCTTTTAACATTAGGTTTTTGTTTTAAATTAAACACAAAGTAATGTATCTAAACTATTATATGACTTTGATAATGTCCGGTCAGCATCCACTGCTCTTAATTCCTATGAAATGCAGACCTTAAACAGTGCATACCTACGGAGCCCTGCTGGTGACATCACGGCCATGACATAATAAGGTGTGGAAACGAGATCTAAAAATATAGAAATGAGGAAGTTGTGGAAATGAGTTAATTAATATTACTAATATGATTATCTCATTTTTATGTATTAATTATCTTGTTTCCAAACCTTACTAATTTATATTTTACACACTAGGATCTCGTTTCCACCCCTTAATACCTGTACATATAACTATACATACCTGTGGGGAAAAAAAGGAAAAAGAAATGTTTTTTTTATAAACAAACCTGTTTATAAAACTTGGATTATATGCAACTGGCAACTTATTTCCACATTTTAGTGTGAAACGGCGCATAAGTTGTTAGCGATATCCAGACTTGTGATGCATATCATAATATGTAATTAAGATTCAGAGCATATAGAATGTAAGAAGAATTTATTTTAACTTAATTATTGACTCTCTTTTTTGTCAAAACCTGCATAGAGACTGATACTGAGTTACTTAGAATTATACTGTGATATTTTAGAATGAACTTTTTAGAGACATTCTCATTAACACATTGGTCAGGTATGTAGTACTTGAATGCAGGACTGTGCTAAAAAATCGATATAGCGGTATATCAGATTATTTATTTTTTCAGTATCCTATATTGATTTTTTATTTTTGCAGGGAAAAACACATAGTAATTGGGTGCATAAACAATAATCTCCTCTTCTGTAGATGTCGCAACACAGTCTTGACTTAATTTATCTAGTGAATTATCAGTGTAATGTATTAAAATGACTTGCGCTGTAATGTGATTAACGCCCAATATAACGTATTGCAGTATATCTAATATCTAATAGAATCGTATTTTGACCCATGTATTGTGATGCCTGGTTAATACCTTGTTTACTTTAAATCATGCATCAGATAAAGTTTGGAGTCATGCTATGTTACAGGAAAGTTAATATAATTCAAATAATATACATTTTTGTACAGCTCTGCTCTGTGGTATTGCTTAGTGAAACCATATTTGCACTCGTTAGTCACATTAGCTTCATCCATCTAGTTCAGAACTAAAGCTGCACATGCCAAGCATGCCTTGGTGGATCGACTGCATGTACCGGTACAATAAAATTGTGTAATTTTTAAAGCTGTGCTGTTTTATTCTATGCTACTTAAGTATGTTTTCCATTACTGTATAAAGTGCTTTTACTACAAACCTCATGTTTATAGCTCCTCAGGAAGATCCCAGCCATTGCAGAAACGTCTACTTGACCTCCCACCAGCTGAACTGCCTGGCCCAGCTGGCCTCAACGCTTCTGGAGCTAGAACGGCGTGTGAAGGATCTTTCAACTGAGCTCAGCTTCCTTAACTGTGCAGGAGAGCCCACGTCCGTTCTTAGAGGTACAGTCTAATGTCTTTAAATAACAAAAATGCTGTGTATAGCACAAATCACAGAACAGGGCTTAGTGCTAGTTAGTGGTGTTTAAAAGACAAAGTAAATTAAATATGTTAGGGGTTGTTGTTCCATGGTTAGTATGACATAATCAAGATACAATTTATAAAATAAATCAAATATTAAGTTAATATTTGAAAAATCAACTAACCAAAAACTAGAAAAGCTGCATGCGAATCAACTTTTGTTGCCATTCAGGTGCCTAATCAAAATCAAAAGGGTATCAAAAGTAACGCTTGCTCTAACTCTCACGTCATTGTTTCGCATTTGTGAATACTTTTTTGGATATACCCATTTTGGGTATTCTCATTCTCTTCATTACATTTTCTGTTGAAATAGAAAATGCTTTTAAAAAAGAGACTGTGATTAAGAAATGGTGGCACTTGTGAGTGGAAACTATAAGTCAGTGAATGGGATTGCTTGCAGCACAGGGCTGTGTCAGTGGTGTGTGGGGTAGTGAGAAGTCTGAAAAACACAAGTACTGTAATGATAATAAACATTAAAAGACCCTCAAGAGGGTCCGAGATTTGCATCAGTTGGGAGAACAACGTCCAGTGCACAATATTGTTCGCATTGGCAGGAACTACCCTAACAAAGCCAATCCATTAATTACCAGTGTCACACACTAAGGGCCACTTTAGAGACACCAATTAACCTAGCACACATTTCTTTGGACTGTGGGAGGAAACCGGAGTAAACCCATGCAGACACAGGGAGGACTCCACACTGAAAGGACCCAGGCCGCTCCACCCTGGGATTGAACCCGGGACCTTCTGGCTGTGAGGCAGCGGTGCTACCCACTGACTTGATTAATACAAGTTTAAGGAAGTGACTCACTGGCCACTTTTGGTATACCTCCTTGTTTTTACACTCACTTGCTTGTTCC
Organism: Parotocinclus spilosoma; assembly: GCA_033117975.1. Classification (NCBI taxonomy): domain Eukaryota; kingdom Metazoa; phylum Chordata; class Actinopteri; order Siluriformes; family Loricariidae; genus Parotocinclus; species Parotocinclus spilosoma. The sequence continues at coordinate 4,674,673 of JAVSBV010000079.1, read as the reverse complement.
ATTTTATCAGTTCCAATTGCCATATTGATGCCCTTTAATTACAAATGCAGTTTATAGTTACAGTTTATAGTTATATTAGACGATTACATTACAGACTGTTGTTTATTGAAATTATATTATTTATAATATATTGCACTTATTATACATTTAAAATATTACATAAGTACATAAATATAATATATATATA
>JAVSBV010000079.1:4662699-4674386 GCA_033117975.1 Parotocinclus spilosoma | reverse complement strand
CATTTAGTCACTAAGAGACGATGTGCCTCCAAGGACCTCCCACTGAGGACTGATTTTAAAATCTATTTTGTTTTAAAGTCTATTTTGTTATTTATTTCATTACTAACTTAAATATTATTATTGATTTAAATAACATCTAGGCCACCCAAAGAGGTCGAGTCCCATTTAGAGTCTTGGTTCCTCCCAAGGTTTCTTCCTTCTACATTCAGGGAGTTTCTCCTTTTCCACTGTCGCCCTAGGCTTCCTCAATTGGGATTGGTCTTTTAAGATCATATAATATTGTAAAGCTGCTTTGAGACGATGCTCCGTTATTAAAAGCGCTATAGAAAAAAATTTGAATTGAATTTGAATAATATGTTGGTTGTTGATATGTTGAGCCATTTTTACAAAAAAAAAAAAAAAAAACACTACATGGGAAGGTTGGAGAAAGGAAGTATTGAGAGAATAGATTAGTTTTATGCGTCTTAAAGAAAAAAAATGAAGAGCTGAGACCAAGAGCTTGATGAACAGCATTCCACAGTTTTGGGGCCATTCCACTGAATGATCTGCCAATAGCAGTAACCAGTTTGTATTTCGGGACCTCCTGGCGACCAGTGTCAGAGGACTTGAGTGTTTGGCTTGGGGTATAAGGATGCAAAACTTGTGTTAAATAGCCGGGACCCTGACCATTATGGGATTTGTAAGCCAGGAGCATGACTTTAAACTGTATTCGCAGTGGTATGGGTAACCAGTGCGGTTGATGGAAGATTGGTGGAATAAGAGCTGACATTTTAGTATGTGTGAGGACCCGAGCAGCTGAGATTTGAACATAAAAAAGAACGTCAATAAATGTTCTAAATGTTGGTACTACATAAATCAACAAATGGGAAACCATTACCTAACTAACTGGACATTTTCATCTAGTTCCCTCCCACCTTAATCATTGTAAGCTGATGTCAATCAGATTGTGTGATTAGTACTGGCTGTACTACTATCATGACGTTAAACACTAGGTCACATTTGTTCAGAATTTCACCCAGTATATTTACATTCAGGTGATTGGATTTCTCAGCAGTCCAAAACACTAGCCCAGGACTGCCCTGATCTGTTCGGGTTCCAGTGGATGTCTTCCAGCCAGTGGTGCCTTTCCGGCCATCACATGCAGGCACAATTGTATGTGTCAAAGGGAGGGGAGGCTGATCAGCATCGGTGCCCGGTACCACTGACTGAGGTCCCCATGACCCTGACCAGGAGAAAATGGGGATGGCTTGATCATCTCATCAATAGGCAGCAATAGGTCATGCCCAGGATTTTAACTGGTAGTGTTTATTTCATCCAAACAAAAACAAGTCCACTATGAGTCAGTATTTCATTTTTGAATATTGTGGAACAAACTCAGAGCCACTAAGAGCTAATGCTTGCTAATCCACAAGAGGCCGAGTCACGGAAACAAGTGTAGTGGAAGTGCTGAGTGACACTCAGTGAGTTTGTAACAGGATTATGGTCTAGCTGACATGGCGGAAGGTGATCCAAACCTCAGACGGAACATGTAGGGATGTTAAAAAATACCCAGGTAGAAACATATCTGTGGTCATTGTGAGAAAACACATGTATGGCCACCATTAGATTTTTGGACAGTAACAGTAACACAGTGTCAAACATTGGACCTAATAATTTTAAACTTGGATTTGTCACTCCATTAGCCGCTTGACTGTGATTTTCCCCCAAAAGACCATTCCTGATCTTACTGGTCTTCAGGGTGGTCTGTGAAGAAGCTGCCAGATGCTGCTATTGCACAAATGTAAGGGGAGGAAATGAATATATAAAATTTTTCACTGTGGTGTATAGAAGCTATATTTTTCTGATTTACAGTTTTTCTTTAAAAATCTTTATTTTTTTTTTTTGTTTTTTCTGGTTGTAGTCTAGTAAGGAACCTGGAAAATAATTCAACATGGTCATTATAGCGTTAAAACTCAAATGGAATCTAATGGTGGCCTAAGACTTTTGCACAGTACTCTATATACACTGTATACACACTCACGGAGGTCAGCTAATGGTAGAAGTTCATGACGCGTTCATACAGGTGCATTTCGTAAGTATGGAGGTTCCAGGTTCCTCTCTTCCACCTGTGTACATGAACACAGCAGAAAGTGAGGCATAAAACAAAGACAAAAGTTCAGAGAGTTCATACGGGTAAAAGGAAGCTGGTAAGCTCGAACCAAACACCCTTAGGACATTTGCAAAGCTAAAATCAAAGCTTCTTGTCTGAAAAAAACCCAATTTAAATTTAAATTAAAATTTAAAACCACAGAAGTGTTTGTATTTAGTACATGATCCATTTAAAGGGCTGGAATCCAGATGGTATTCACTGTTATTTACATGAATTCAAATGATATGAATACCATAGCAACCTCCCGGGAACCACCAACCAACACCTTAAAATCATCTGTTCTTCTTCCAGCTCAGCATCACTCATCAACAGAACCCAGTCCCACCAGAGTGCAGTAACCCCCTCCATCGTTTGGCCATTAGGAGACTATGTGCCTCCAAGGATTTCCCACTGAGGACTCATTTTATAATCTATTTTGTTTATTTATTTTATGACTAATTTAAATGTTATTTAATGTCGATTTGTTATCAATTTAAATTGTTATTTACCTAATTTTGTTACAATTTAATATACTTTTAAGTATTTATTTAATTAACATCTAGGCCACCCATGGAGGTCAAGTCCCCTGTTGAGTCTTGGTCCTCCCGAGGTTTCTTCCAACCACTTTCAGGAAGTTTTTCCTTTTTCCTTTCCACTGTTGCCCTAGGCTTTCTCAACTTGGGATTGGCCTTTTAAGATTTAAGATTTAAGATTTTTAAGATAATAAAATATTGTAAAGCTGCTTTGAGAATTGCACCATTGTAAAAAGTGCTATATAAATAAAATTGAATTGGATGGAATTGAATAATAATAAGATGAATAAGAATAATATTGGACCAATCTAACATTTTTTATTCGTTTGCTTTCTCACCCTGAGTAGGGTCATGGGCAGCACTGGGTGCAAGACAGAGACAACACTAGACAAGGCACCAATCAGTCATAGAGCACAGGCACTCACACACTCATACACAAACTCACGCAATATGGCCAGTTTAGCACAATCCATTAAGTTAATGCATGTCATTGAACTGTGGGAAGAAACCAGAGCACCCAGAGTAAGCCCGCGTGATCTCCACACATAAATTTCTCAGGCCACTACGCCCAGGATCGAACCCAAGACCTTTTAAATGTGTGGCGACAGTGCCACCTAAATCTAACAGCCAGGAAAACACATATAACTTAAAAAAATATATAAATAAATAAAAACTAAATCACAAGGATCGTGTTGAGCACCCCTTGTGAAATCAGGGCTGTCAGAATGGTTCCAGGCTACAACTAGGAAGTACAACGAGTGGTCATTGAGTGTTTACCCAATAAGAAAGTGGGAATAATGGTTTATTCCATACTTAGAATGAGGCATTAGACTGGACAGTGTTTTATTCTTGGAATAGAATACTTTGTTTTCCATTCTGTCCAGATGTAGTGAGTGGAGATACACTGGATTATTCCTTTTACACCAACGAAATGGGACTCTAGCTATTTCTCTTGTGCTTTAAACCAGAACGTATTTGCATCGAGAAGTACCGTTCACCCAGTCTAGCCTCAGATGCTGCCACATCAGATTTGTTTTCAGTATTTATTGCTCATAATAACCACTTGTACAATGCTGCATTAACATATGCCTGGTGCGAGCAGATTTTCTGAATACCTCAGCATCCTGTAGAATAATCCATGTTATTGTTTGTAGTGACCTCCTACCAGTCTCCACATGGGGTTTCTTGAGGAAAAATTAGATCGAACCATCCGCACAGAAGCAGTATATTACCGTGGTGCTAACGTATACCTCCATTAGCTAGACACTGGACACACACAAAACCTTTGTAGGCTGCAGGGCAGACAGGCCTGCTGTGTGCAGGTGTGAGACTGGCTGCATGTGGCTCGGCCTCTGTTGACCCCAAGCCCCCCCCCCAGGTCTCCACTTCCTCCCATACCAGGCGGTCTGAGTTCCCTCAGAGCACAGTTTTCTCAGGCTCTGATGTACCCAGATCCAGAATAAAAGCGCTAATGGTTTTAAGGTTTTTTTTTTAATGCATAATTTGTTTGAAATTGCCACCTTGAATGCACATCCACTAGAGAACTCATGGAAAATGCAATGTAAGTAATAGTATTCAAAGACATTCAGAGTGGGCCAGCATTTCTGAGAACATTAATTCTCTGTGTGGCTAAAACAAACCTAATTAAGAAAGGATTTTAGATCAGTTATACATATAAGTCTTTAAACTTACACTTTTTCACATTTTGTTATGTTGTGGCCTTGTACTAAAATAAAAACAAAAATCAAGTTTTACACATCATTTTGCACTCAATACCCCATAATGACAAGTGAAAACTTAAGATGGCCAAAAGTATGTTGCCACCCTTTCTAATTAGTTGATTTGACTATTACACAAACAGATAATTAGGAAATATTTTTGTGAGCAGTGTACATTGCGGTCTGTGCTGCATTCGGTGACACTTTCAGGGATGTAAAGCGGTAAAGTTTATACTTGCAAGTGCCAAGTGTCGATCATTTGATTGCTATTCCTGCTAATATCACCACGCTGTATTTACCTACTTATAGCTGATGCAGCATAGCCTGTTCTTTTTTACGCTTCATAAAATCAAGTTTATAGACAAACATGAAGTCGTACTGACTTTAAATACAGCACTGATATATAGGTTTCTCTGTATAGCACTGATAGTCACCTTTGCAACAACAGATTAACTCTAAAGAGCATTCCACAAGCAATAGAGGGTTAAGAGCCTCGCCCAAGGGTAAAACAGAGGCAGCTTGGCAGTGGTGAGTCCTAAACCCTCATCAGTCCAATTCCCACCCGTCGCTTTTATCATATTGCATACATGGTTTATATTCAGTTTAATATAGAGCCCATCATTGCAAATGTTATACTTAATGCTGATTAATGTACTATCTTGCCAAATGTACTTCAAAGATTGTACTAGTTTTTAGACTCTTTTACATTTTGTTCCCTAGGTAGAAATCCCGTATCTAAACAAACTTGCAAAACTGATATTATTTTGTTTGGTTCTTTGTTTGTTAACCATCTCTCTATTTTTCTCTTTTTTTTTCTCTCTGTCTCTCTCTCTCTCTTTCTCTCTCTCTCTTTCTCTCTCTCTTTCTCTCTCTCTCTCTCTCTCTCTCTCACACACACACACTAAAAATGCAGTTAATTGATTCTACACCTAGCCCCAGCCAGAAAATTATTCTCAGTAACCAAATGGAAAACATTTGTGTATTTTACTTTATAGACAAAAAGTGTTGTCTTTGGAATAAAAATGTGTAGAAAAGTTAGGACCTGGACTGAGGTCCTTAGAGTTCAAGTCTGAAAATTCCTGACATTGTATGTGGAGTTTCTAACACATCCTGACAATCCACCTAAATGTGTAACACACACAGTGTTAGTACTGTCAAACGTGTGTTTAATTTTCTATTGACATAATGATTACTATACCTTAACCTTAGCCTTAACCTCAGTAACCAAGCACAACCATCTTTCAGCTCTTATATTTGTTTGTTTACACACACACACACACACACACACACACAGGCACACACACGCACACACACGCTTGACTTGGCTTGGGTGGAGGTCATCCCAGTGTTCATTAGAAGATGTTGTAGATAGCTGTTACTAATCTGTGTTTGGTCACACTGTGATCTGGGAGTGCTGCTTCCTCCCTGCCTGAAAGTAATTAGACTCAGAGGAAAAAACCTTTTCTAAAAATGTTTCTCATGACTCCTCTCATCCCTCTCCGCCAAGCTGCCCTAACCCTTGGCATGAACCGTTTGTGTGTCTATCATTTCAGCTATGCGTCTACATGTTTGTGTTGGGTGATGTTCTGAGGACTTCTAATGGTTTCTACAGATCAGGCTATTGATGCGCCCTTGTTCTCTCTGTGTCTCAGTGGGAATGAGGGAGCCAGGTGTGGCGTGCAGGTGGTCCGACTGCGAGGATCAGTGCAAATACAGGCTTTTTCTGGTTTCTTCCTCCCAAATTTTCTTTTTTGTTCATAGTTTAGTCTGTGTTATGCATTTTTCTTGTTACATGGGATTGGTGTTTAAGGGAATTTTTCAGTATGTCTGCACCTAATCTGTCACGATCACAGCTGTAGCATATAAGCAACGACCATGACCAGGAATGTTAACACATCTTTTGTGATGAGAAAAGATTGGGAACTCAAATTCACTTGTCCGGGAAGCCTAAGTACGATCGCTGATTTAATCAGTGAATGTTTTAATGTGTGTGTATTTTTCAATGTTTTTTTCCACATATGCTACAGATGCAGTAAACCTTAAAAAATAGATCTTTTATTCACTTTTATTGCTTCTCTGTTTTTACCTCATCCACAGGGTGAAAGGTGCTCGTTTTCCATCCAGATGTGGCACTATTTCCTCTCGGGTCTTCGTATCGACCTGTGGCACGTCGTCCCCCCTGTGTTGGCACGGCAAATTCTGGCACAGGTTCTAGCCCAGACTCTGGAGCTGTTGGTTCAGCGATACTCCAGAGCTCAGCCCTCCTACAAGAGACTCGCTCAGATCAGGTACCAGACAGTGAGTCATGCTTAACCATCCTTAATGTCAGCTGGTGAACTCATCACAGGTGGTTTTGTCGTTCAGCAGACCCATCTAAGGTTTTTTGATCTTGCTTTATCTTCTGGTTTTATGTCTACAGGCTTGTCATAGATCACGGTTATATCCATATATTCATGCGAACTGCATATAATAAATAGATTTTACAGCTGTATTGCAAAAACAGGCTTATAAAGCAATATTCCAGGATTCTTCAGCCTACAGTACTGAAAAAGAAAAACTCAATAAACAATGTTACAACAATAAATAATGGGTGGAGGGTTTATTATGCATCTTTATACAGGTATGTGTCACTTATTGTCCATGACTTATTGCCGTTTGGTGAAATTGTCCCAAAAGGCCCCCGGTGTCCGGTGTCAGTTTAGTGCCACAAATAGAAACCAATTATCAAATTCCAATTCAATAATCCATAACTAATTCATTTCTGGAGAGCACGTAATTCAATACATCTCAGTGCTCAGCATTCAGTCTGCACACACTGACACCACATGTTGTTTAATGTTAACACAATTTGTTTATAGTTTCTGTACCAGAGGCTGCTCTGTGATGATGCCATGACAACTGTTATACTTCATCAAAGTTAATTATATAGTGCTTTGCATAATCAAGCATCATTTCAAAGCAGATTTACAAATATTGTTATATATTAATAAGTTAAACAGACTGAATTAATCAAATATAAAAGCAGAGACTAAAAAGCTACAGGATATAAGTTAATAGTACAGTGGAACCTTTGAATTCAAATTCTTTATTCAACTCGTTTCGGACATAAATGGTGTATATTTTTGCCCCTACATTCAAACAAAAGAATTGGACATACTGTACATATGCATATTACCCAGCCTCAGGGTGTGAATTCGAATTGTAAGGTGTTTACCTTTCAGTAGACTGACTTTCCAACCAGTTCATTTACATTTTACGGCATTTAGCAGACGCCCTTATCTAGAGCAACTTACAACTTATACAATCTTACAATCTAAGCAATTGTGGGTTAGGGGCCTTGCTCAGGGACCCAACTGTAGCAGCTTGGCAGGGGTGGGATTTGAACTTTGGACCTTCTGGTCCAGAGGCCAGTACCTTAACCACTAGGCTACCACAGGTCAACCTTAAACCCTGTGATCTTTGGCACAAGCACCAAGCAGGGATAAACCAAGCTAAGTTTACCATGCGTTTCATTTAATACTTGTGATTCTCCCAGATTTTCCCAGGAATTTCTTTAGGTAAGGTAATTTTAAGAAATGTTATATTGTATATGTGACTTCACTTGATCATAATCCAGCATTAAGACGAGATCAGTCGCACTGCCTCAACTATCTGCAGCTCATCATGGAGCATTGGGCTGGACTCTAGACTGAATGTTTAAATGATCTGAACAGGGCTCTCTTTTGTTAGCACACTAACCCTAGCACCTGGCTCCAAACCCCACTTGGTCATGCTCCACAGGTCTGGGTCATATTGAGAGGACTTCATGCGCCGCATTAGCACGTATTTAAAGGGGTGTAGGATGTAGCCAGGGCATGTTTCTCTTTATCCACCTGTCGGACAATGAGAAAGTGCAGAGCATGGAAAAGCTGTCGGGAAACGAATGAAGGATAAGGTTGGTGAGGAAGGTGAGGGTGGATAGAACTGATGGTTCATGTTTCCCTGCACTATGTTAGGAAGCCATGCACATATGAGCCGTAGACAGGGCTCAGAGTCAGCCCCACAGATGGTTCTCTTTTCTTACTGGGGAGTGGAAGATGATCGGCGAGAACGTTGTTAAGAAAGTTTAATGGGGTGATGAAACGTGAGCTTTGATAAGGGGATCTAAGTGGCTGTTTTGCTTAACCTCCCCAGATTCTGAGCTTGTCCAGACTCAAGACGCACCGATAACACTTCAATCATTCCTACGAATGGGAAGCGTCAGGGCTTTGTCAAACTCGTTTTTATCATTTGGTGAGAATTTGTTTTTATTCAACCCTAATTTACCGGAACATATTAATAAAGGAAAACGTGATGGTTACATTGCAATCGATTTAATTCCAAAATGATTCTTTTTTTTTTACATTTCTTGATAATGACCGCCTAATGAGGCACCAGAGATCTACCATATTTTATATTTTACCAAATCCCTTTGAAATAGGCACACAATAGTCCAGAAAAACAAATTATAATATCTTATAACAGATGTACAGTCCTGTGCAAAAGTCTTAGGCCACAATTCGATTAGATATACGATTGTTTTAGCGTCTATTGTTTATTTCTTAGATTAGGTTACAAGCAGAAAACACAGGGAATTTGTATGCAGTTTTAAAAATGAAAAACATATAAAAAAAAACTCCATTCTATAGGCTACAGTGGTATGTGTTTGGCCATGGCAAACACATGGTCTTTCTTCCCCGACTGTAAATGACATGGCTGGCTGCTTTTAACACGGCAGCCACTTCCTCTCCATCACCATGTTGTAATAACTTCTATTACACCTCCACTGTCAGGGCCATCCTTTCCCACACAGCCTAATAGTTAGCTATGAGAGTGCTAGTTTAATAAGCCATTAATGGATGGGCACTAAATACCCAGACAATGGCTGCATGGGAACAAGACAAGCCAGCATGACAGCAGGCTATTAAAGATGAAGGTGAGATGCCAGGCCTAAGTGTGAGTTAGTGTCGACTAAGAGGGTGACTGGAGTTCAAGGGTAGAGATGCACACACACACACGCACAGGTAGTCTTTCTATCATTGTGGGGACCTTTCATTGACACAACACACCTACACATAACCTTAACCTTAACTTCAAGAACCTAAAGTAAATTGTTTGGCTTCATTCGACTATTAAATAAAAGTAATTTTTGTTAGTGCGGTTTTCCTTGTGGACACCAGAAGAATGTTCGAAGCTAAAACATGTCAGGTTTTTTTTGTTCTTATGTCGAATTTGGTCCTCACAATGATATTTACACTTGGTGCACACACAAACATAAAAACAAAACCCAACAAGCTCTTGCTGAAGGATAAGAATTAGATTTTTTGGGGAGAAGCACGAAGTCTATTTCAGTCTAATATTCTATAAATTTATACATTCTTTAAAGGCTGTTTCTTTAAAGAATAGCAATAGCTTAAATCTGGAAACTTCATCGGGCTGGCAAGTTGACTGTCTACTGTCTGATGATGTTTGATCAGAAATGGTCTTTTTTAAATGGTCTTTTTTTGGAAAGTTAACAGTGTGAAAAGGCTAAGATCTACTAAATCTCACAAAGATTTTAATGGAGATCAGTGGACAAAGAAAATCCACTTTAAACCTTTTGGGTCAGATCATGGACAATGTGTTATGTTTGGTCCTTATACCATTGCTAAAACAATACATCTAATGGCGGCTTAAGACTTTTGCACAGTACTGTATTTATAAATGTTGTTTTACAGCTTTTGACAGGGATGGAAAAGTGATCTTCAAACTAATTTAATACTTCATATTGCCAACTTTTGCTTGGATTACTAACTATGAGACAGTTTGGATATGTATCTACCAGTTTTTCAAAACTAGTATAAATTGTAAATCACTTGCTCATTGGTTTTCACAAAATTGTGTTTGATCATACTTTGTGGTGAGTGTCAAATTCACTTCTCTCATCAAGTCTATGGGTGGGACTGATCAAAGAATTTCACTGTATGTTGTACATGTATAACAATACACGTGACAATAAAAGTCTAAGTCTACATATTTTCAAATCATCAGCTTTAGGTCAGGACTCTGACTTGGCCACTCAACGACAGGTACCTTCCAAAAATAACAGAGGGCCTTTTTGTACAGTATGGTGGTCATTTTTGTGTTAGAATGTACATAATTTTTTAAGATCATATTAAGCTGTCTTGCAGAGTGCAGGTTTTAATCAAGAATTTGTGTGTACCTGGTAGTATCTGCCAACTTCCCACACATAACAACATAATGCTGCCACCACCATGCTTCACATTACAGTGTATTTTAGGCGGTGTTTGTTTTTAACAGTACATAGTACTAGGATATTTCTAAAAACAGTCAGAGTGTTGCATGCTTACAGAAAAGGCTTCCCACTCTTTTATACTAGCTGGATTTGTGCAACATTGCTGGCATGTGCATGCCCTCCTGGCATTGTCATCCAGTCTTGAGGGACACCCTGATTTAAACAGGGTGACACTAGTATCACTCATGTTGCCACACTCCGAGTCTTAAAGAAGCCTTTTTAAAAGTAGATGTCCAAGCATGCTGAACTGTTCAGCTAGTAGTGGAATTCTCAAGAAACTTTGTACTTTAAAGAGACTGATCACTTATTCTAAAATAGGTATTTTGCCAATTAAATTTGAAACGTTTATCAGTACCTTTACAATGTTATTTCACTTTGATGTTGGCTGCTTATAATATGTAATACAGCTGGTCAAAGATTCACTTAATTTATTTTAATTTTCATGGTGGCAGTGTGACAGAAAAAGGATTTTGACAGGGCATGACAATTTTCTATAGGCAGTGTACCATATATCGTCATATTTGCTACTTTTATGTAAGCACTTCATACTCGTTTGCCTTAGTGAAACATTAAAATAAGGTTGGAAAACACACACACATTTCATTTTGTATGTAGCGCTTACAATTTATTCACACAAAGTGTGGATATTAATATTTACATTTACAGTATTTTGCAGTTGCCCTTATCCAAACCAACTTACAATAGTGCTTTAAGACATCAGTAACATAATCTGTTCCTAATAATCAGGAATCTATGCAAGAATACACATATGAAGCTGTTGTGGTGGGTTTTTGTTTTTCTTATTTTATATTTTTTATAGAAAAAGAAAAGTGGTGGGTTAGTCGAGGTAAGTGTGGAATTAACAAGTCTTCAAATCTCTCTTCAAAAGAGAGAGAGAGAGAGAGAGAGAGAGAGAGAGAGAGAGAGGGAGAGGGAGAGGGGGGGGGGGAGGGAGAGAGGGAGAGAGAGAGGGAGAGGGGGAGAGAAAGGGAGAG
>JAVSBV010000079.1:4633111-4647341 GCA_033117975.1 Parotocinclus spilosoma | reverse complement strand
AGGAAAGGGGTGTTTCTATGTTATGCTGTTTGTGAGAAACGACAGGAGAATATAATATTTATCATGGTATATATTATAATATAATAGTATAATATAGTAATATAGTAATAATATAGTATAGTATAATATAATATATATTTATGGTCACCCAACACTGCCAAAACACACTGGCAGTGATGAGGCATGGGCATGATCAGACAAGCAGTTCTTGTGGGATCCTCTTCATATTGATCTTGAAATATCCCGTAATTTTTGTGAGCAGTATATTTTACCAATATGCAGTCTTTACTATAAAACTACCGATACTAGTATGAAACATAACAATGCCATGGCCTTTAATTTCCAGAAGTCAAACAGATGATAATTGGCCATTCTCTTAGGGTAGGAGGAATTTATGGTCTGTCCTGTCAATTAAGCCTAAACTAGCTATTCTCAAGCTCCAGGTGTGTTCAGTTGCCCTGTGGCGTTGCATGAGCAGAAAAAGAGGTGGTGGCTTGTGCAGCACATGTTAGCCTTCATCCTTTCAATTTAGTACATGCAGATGTACAGTGGAAATTAGACCAGAATTGGGATTCTGGATATCTCTTTTAAATGTGTATTTCACATTTTGTTTCCCACAGGCACCATCAGCCTGACCATTCAGGCTCTGATGTTCATCTTCACCCACCTTCCCTCATCTGTTGCCTCTCTCCCTCTTTCTATTCGGTTCCTGTTCCACATGGCTGAGAAGCATCTATGCCAGAGAGCCAGACAGCTCAGATCCACTGGCCTGCTTATCTATGCACTGCTATGCTGTCTGTGCCAGGGCCTGGAGGATGGTGAGACCTTGGAACGGGTTTCTGTTGAGGCCTTGGAGAGGGGAGTCAAAGAGCGACTGGCGCTGCTGTCTGAATGCCTGCAGGTGAGCCTGAGCCAGGAGAAGGGCGTCCCAAAACCAACAGTGCATAAAATCCTGCAGGGGCTGGAGGAGAAGAGGCCTAAGTGGAGTGCCATGCAGCTGCAGAAAGCATGGAAGCTCTGCAATAAGAGGTGAATGAGAGAGCGGAAGCAATAATACTAAAGAAATGAATAAAAAACTGAGATTGTGGTCATTTAGATAATTGGAAATAATTGTATACTGTCAATTGCACACAGATGTTATAGCCAACATAAAAGATATTTGACTGACTTAGTTGTGTATTGACAAAGTTGTCTACTTACCAACACAAGATTTTAGCCAAAGGAATACCCACAGTCGAAAAATGAAAGGATATGTGTGTTTTTTTATTCATCATATTAAATTATTATTTTGTTATTGAAAATGGATCACTTTTGATTCAGTGCTTGTTAAATGTCTGCTGGTGATCTGTCACTGCTCAAACTAAGCATGTCTGCAGGAGACTAAACAAGCAGTGTTTTTTATTACACACTTTTAAAAATTACAAAATTATTTGGAAAGTGCTTCATTTTCACACTTGATTTTTCATCTGTACAACTGTTAAGTGGCCATCACTGTTTCCACTCATACAAACTGAGTCCCAGACTTTCTCATGTGCTTGACACAACTCTGCACCAATTTCCCACCTGTCCCACTTTTCCTTAATCACATCCTCTGCTATTTAAACCCCTTGTCCAAAACGGTTGAAGCCATAACCTTTTAGAATGTGTACTGTATGTCAGTTGCAAGTGTTGTTCTACATGCTTCATTTGTCTAGGAGAACAAGGTAGAAAGCAGTGAAGGCAGATGTGAGGAGCAAGGTGATCTTTATTTATTTTTGTAAGATGGATTGAAGAAGTAGGGTATGACATTTTATACATCAATATATCAAATTATTGACATTTACAATATATACTGCTCACAAGAGTATTTTACTTAAGAAATGTCCCCTATTTTTTGTGAGCATTGTAGTTATCTTGGCATAGTCACAATAATATTAGTCTACATTCACATTGTTTGGTTATTTTGTTCTCCTTTAACAGCAACAAGTTTGTGTTAGTGTGCCAAGCCCCAATTGCCTCCAGATTTGTCATTTGTCTGAAAACATCAAGTGCTACTTTGTGCCAAATAATTTGGTGCACGTTTATTCTTTATTGAGTAAAAGTCGGCATGTATGTTTGCCAAGCTGCTGCCAAAAAAGTACAAGTAACAAACGAGAAAGTTACTTTAAGGTATCATGTATCTGCTGCATTAAGTAGCCTTAAAGATATCACTTTTTTCCATTCTAATAAATGAGGAATTCCTGAAACTCCTGATTAGTATCTGCATGACTTTATGTATTGTACTGCTGTTGCCTGATTGATTCATTCTTAATGGCATGAATGCTTAGTTGTACAAGTGTTCATAAAGTACACCCTCAGTGTGTCTATCCCAGATTTCCTTGACCCAGGTTCCCTTGAGGTCTAGACTGCCTTTTGATAATCTACTTAGTGACCCATGTCTGTTGTTAAACAAATTTAGTTGAGTTGAATTAAGACTACAGAAATGACGCAAACGCCCAACCATTTGGTTGTTACAAATGGATTATGGATTATGGATGGACAAAACTGGATTACCCATGATATGCCCATGATAGTTCCATAATAGCAGCACTATGTATAATTGATTTAACCAGAGTTTTGCTCCTGGTTCAAAGTTTAGTTATTTAATCAATATGCAGTTTGGGTAACATGCATCTTGTTTGATCTTGAGGTTTATTTGAATTTCATAGTGCGTTTATGGTCATCGCTAATGCTATGCAGTCAGCATTTCACGGAACAGAGAAGCTTGATGGTTTTGCAGAACTGGCATTGACCATTCATTCTTCATTCTGTTTAGCTGTGCCCACAACTTTGACCATGGACAAGCTGTGCCAATCAATTCCTTTTTAATTACTGTTATTCAAAACGATTTACCGTCATATCAAAGAGACATGTAAAAAATAATTGCTTGTGTTCCAGGAACTTTTTGTTTAAACCAGAAAATGGGGGTGGGGGGGGGGACAGCAGAAAAATGAGAGGGCAAATGGGGGGATGATACGAAACCCGGGAAGACTGATTATGTATCACCTGTCTGAGACAGTCAGTAGATCCATTACTATTCATTAAAATAACCTTCACTTTCCCGCACTGTTTGTGTTGTAAGCAATCAGAGTACAGTGCAGCGGCGGTGCGCCGGTTTGCTAAAAAACCTCCCCCTTTACTTGTCAACACACACACACACACACACACACATACACAAACCCCTCTGTAGTCTCTTGTCTTTGCAAAGTAATTTGTAGAGGAGAAGATGATTGCTCTCCATCATGGTGACCCTGGCAGGGCTTGACGGCGTGCATACACAGATGAAGATGAATGCAGTGGGTTCGGGCTGCGGCGGGGGTGTCCTGCCTCTTTCAGGGCACATTGGCTCTAATGACGTGATTGATAGCTTGTCCCAGATCCGTCGAGCCTCTCATTAATCAAGTCGCTGACTGGATCCAATCATTTGCTTCACCTGCACACTGATGGACAGGGAAGGATGCGGGGACCAGGTGCTGACACGGGACCTGCTCGGGGCCTTGCAGCTTCTCCTCAATGTCAGTGGTGCTAACAGTCTCCTGACAACCGGCACTCTTCGTGTCACTGCCTGATTGGGAGAAAAAGGAAGAAAGTGGGGAAAGCAGTGACAGCAGGTGTGTGGAGGAAGATGTCCATTTGATGTAAGGTGAATTGGAGAAGTAGGGGATGGCATGGACACTGGGGTTTAGGCTAAAATAATATCTCAATACCTGACATTCTCACAATATAGTTATCTTCACATTATTACTGTAATATTCGCCTACATTCACAATATTGATTGTGACAGATTGTTGGGTTAGGTTGTTCTCACTGGAATTAATAAGGCCTGTAGTCTCAAATATAGATGTATATTAGTTAAATAAGTAAATAAGTTAATAACTCAATAACTCATTAATGCAACAGTTCCACTTACCATTTAGAAGAATTTTGTAGTTCTACAATTATAACTGGAGTCCATCTGTTTCTCTACATACCTTGTTCTTCTTTTTCGCCCTGTTCTTTAATGGCCAGGACCACCAGAGAGCAGGTACCATTCGGGTGGTGATTCACTGCGTTTACCTGAATGTGTTCAGACACAGCAGTGCTGCTGGAGCTTTTAAACACCTCAGAGTCACTTCTGGACTATAAATAGTCCACCCACTAAAAACCCGCACCTTGTGAGCACCGATAAAGGATTAGAGGATGCCTAACATAAACATAAACTCATAAAACAGACGAGCTGCTGTCTCTGACTTTACATAGACATGGTAGAACAATATGGGAGATGTGTATCATAGACTACCCTACGATATGTTGGCGCCCCGTCTAGGGTCGTTCCTGCCTTGCACCCTGTGCTAAAAGGATTAAGCATATAAAAAATGAAAGAATGATCCAATGGTGGCCTAAGACTTATGCACAGTACTGTATATTGCAGTATCAATACTATATACTGTAGATAAATAGACAGCAAGGTTTATCCTAATACATTTTGGTCTCATACTAAAACTTCTACCTATCCTGAAATATTTCTATATGCACCATGCTTCAAAGTCTGGCTTTTGTTGTGGATGCATGCCAACATTTCAGCGTTGGTTACACTGCTAAATTGTCCTCGCAATCCCCATCTGATAGCTATTTGTCAGGGCATGTTCCTCCTGCTATATAAGCAGATACGGTTTAAACTCATCATGGCTGCTTCTCTCCCCCTCTGTTTCTCTCTCTCTCAGTGCTTTTGAGCTGGTGGAGAGTAACCTGGTGCAGGAGAGAGGTGTACCCAGCGAACCAGCCGAGCAGAAAATGGGGACTGCGTTGCTGGAGCTGTGCCAGTTAGCAGGTGGCATTCAAAACCTGCAGCAGATCCATCACACCATCCAGCTCAATGAGGTGGGTATGCTCCGTTTTTCACCAAGCAATTAAGCAGCGTCGAGCCTGCAGGCAAATCGGGTTTAAGGTTTCTGCACACATACTGCCTCTGCTGGAAAATGTCTTGCTTATGCTTGACCTGTTGTACTGTGACTTTCACAAAGACAATAAGCAGTTACAAAGTTAGTTTTCTTTTATCTTGTCGACACAATTAAAAAGCCTCTAATTCTTGATCAGTAACCTGTACTGAATATAAGTAACGGTTTTGTTTCCAATAATTAAACTAAATTGAACTATTAGTGCATCACTAAACTGTCCTTTATAAATAAACATTGCAGTGTTCTTCTGCTTGTTACAACCTTCAGCTTATTACGTTTTATTACAAACTCAGACAACTTTAACCTTTAATCCAGCCGTTATAAAAAAATATATAATGCTCAATTTGTAAATAAACATCTTTCTTTTAACTCCACATGTAGGGCCTGTAAACCTAAAGACTTAAATCAGAACACCCCTACCAGATACACATAATTATTTTAATAGCTTATTTATGTACATTATGTACATGTCTATTTCTATTATTATTTCTATTTAAGGTAATGTGAATTTCAAAATATTATAAAAACCTTTATCATGTGTAACTGTTCACAATGGGTGTGTAGACCTGAACCAAAGATGGACTATACAAATTTTGCAGGCGATCCACATTGATACATACTGGTCAGTAATTTGTTTACGGCAGGGTATTTAATCAGGCAATTCCCACCAGTCTGAGAGGCTGGGAGTTACTGCATGCTCCATTTAAGACACACGAAGCCTGATGCTGCATCTTTTCAAACCGCTCTTCATGTAGCGTGAGAATGCTATATTTTGGTGCAGAATTCATCAATTATCTGTTCATTTGTGTACACAGGATTCTTGAAAATATGTTACGGTAAATTGTTATACTATTCTTCACTTGTTGGAGCATTTTCCTGTATGGTGCATAGTGCATTCGATGGTTAATGGTCTTGATCAAGGGGCCAACATTGGGACCATGGCAGAGCTAGGATTTGATCCTGAACCATTCTGATTAGGAGTCTAGAGAACACACTAATCAGGTTGTATATAAACGCAGTGGTGAACTGCGATTGTAAAAGCCAGACCCTCAGTTTGGGGCATCGACCATGAAATTAGAACCAGAAATGCAAAAAATCAAAATAAAGCCCAAACAAATAAAGCATTGTTTAACAATTTAAACCCAAGGTTTTAAAACAAACAAATTAAAACTCACATTCCAAACTCACATCAAAACACATTCCACATTCCAAAACTGCAACACAAAACGTATTTTCTCTATTTAGAACAGAGGAACTTAATTTGATGCTACCACCTATAAGATTTTTAGCTTTTCCTCCCTAAGTACTTCAAAAAATCTATTTAAAAAATCCAGTTGACCAGCCATGACATGTTACAATTTGCACTGGAGCTAAAGGCTAATGTAAATTGCTAGCTAAATTCAAGCTGCCCTGGAAGGTGGTTACAGCCAGCTGCTGGGAAATCCACTTTCTGTGGGCTTGGGTTCCCAGGTGGGCCTCGCTACTTAAGGGTTGGATTTTACCACTATACTGTGCCCATTGAATTCTGAGTTAAGGTACAGGCTTTCTCCTGTGACCCTGAGAAGGATAAACGGCACTAAAACAGTTTTGTTTCAATACTTCAGTGCAAAATGTTGTTCAATAAAGAACCAAGCATCGTTTTGCTTATGTAGGTAATTATTCAATTTTTTTTACCAAATCATTCCTTTAAGAACAGCACATATATTTTTGCCTTTAGTCTAATCCTGAAGTAAATCTGTATGACTGGTGCACTTGGACAGAATTTGAAGATTTATTTTAAGTTATTCTTAAGTGACATGCTTCATTGTGCCACGTCTATACATATCTCTGTCCTCAAATCCTATTCTGGATAGACTGATTAATTTCTACCATTGTCGGGCCAATCACTTAGGGAATAGGCAGAAAAGAAATAGCCATTACAGCCAAAATTGGATATGTAATAATTGTAGGGATGTACTCATTTGTCCATTGGCATGTTCAATAGGCCTGTAGAGATTCCTGCTTAATTTTGCCTTGTTAATGGGCGCTTGTAAAACGTGCTCTAATAATAACGAACGTCTAGACTTATCCAGGTTTGAATGAGCGTTGCTATCTTTGGGCTTTCAATCTTCCAGAGCTCACATGGTGACTTTTTAATTTTTTTTTTGTTTAAGAAAGGAAGTTTATTTAACTTTGACCAGCATTCTCTATGTCCCTGTCTCCATCTTTCTTTAACTCTATCTCTGATTTTCTGTCGCTTTGGATTGTTGCAGGGCTTGTTAAGGTCCAGGCTGACCTCTGATGTAAATGGTTCACTCTCCTCAGAGGGACAGCAATCTGTTCTGTTTTTGTCAGCCGAAAACAAAATGAGCAGCCCCGTCCGCTTTAACCCGCTCTTTCACTTTGATCACATCGGCCATGCTGAGTTTGATCAGGTTGGTATCTTTTTTAATAAAAAAAAAAATCTGCTTGGACTTCACTCTTGTTTAAATACCTGTCATTCTAACTTTACTAACAGTTTATCAGTCTGGAGATGTAGGATGGTTAAATGAAATGATATGATGAAATGATATTTCATCATAAAACATGTCTGTAAATCAATTACTGAGCTAAACATTTCAAATAAAGTCAGACCTATATATTAGTAGCTAGTGCAGCTAGATTATTTGCTAACTGTCCATATGACAAGGGTGGGAATTATTTTTTTAAGATGAAGAGAATGAAGAATCTCTATTCACAGATAATGTTCAACTGTTTTGCGCCGGAAGCATAGCTTTAAGCAGTTACGCGCTACAACTGAATAACACTTAATGAGTCACGCTAACAATGTGCCTGTCTGGAAGGGCAGTTTAAAAAAGCTTAATCAGTTTGGGACTGCAGTGACAAAAAGCACTGCAAAGCAGTCTGGACTGCTTTGACCGTGATGCAGTGAAACATAATGTGGGGTCGTGTCTTTTGACTTATAAAGGCCAAATCTGTATCCAATAATACCTCGATCTACCACTTATATTTTTGTGGATGCTATAATAAATTTAAGCTATTAAATAATGGCCTTCCGTCTAGGGCTGTTTTTTCCCTTGCACCCAAAGTTGCCGAATGGGCACCGGCTGGCCCGGTACCCTGTGTGGATTAAGCGAAAGATAAAAAACACACACATCGATAAATACATTGCAAATCTGATTGTGGCAATCAGTTTCTGAGACAATTCTGATCTTCTTTGATATGCTACATGACCACCCTTCCACTGGAAAACGTATCCTTGATCCAGTATGGTGGCTTTCAAGAAGGCAGCCATGTTCCAGACATAACCTAAAAGATTGGCCCCCCTCACTCATTATTTGCTGGGGTATTCAGATATGTCATTACCTTTTTGTCCCAGAGATAAAATGGTGTCTTGTGTCTTTTGACTCACCCTGTCTAATATAAAATATTAAATGATAATAATGTACAGAATATAATTGAGTGTCTGCCTTATTTAGTCCAGTAAACGGAGTCACTGCTGGATGTCGTGATTACTGACTACTAACTAATGTTTTTTTTATTGCTTTTTTCTAAGTGAGAGTGATCCGAAATCAAATGGGACTTTTTTTTTCAACTTTAGGATGAAACTTTAAATGCTATAAAACTATTTTGACCTTATGTATAAGGTAACATTAATTAAAGCAATTTTAAAAGTTTAATACCCAGGCTGCCCAATAATGTAGGGTTTTTAAAAAATCTTTCTTCTCCTTGGTTTCTTCCTTATAACATTTTGGGAGTTTTTCTTTTCCCTAGGCTTGCTCAGTTAAGGCTGTGGCCCAGATAGTTGTAAATCTGCTTTAAGGATTTATTCCACTTTAAAAGTGCAATATAACAATTGGACTCGACTTGGGGTGGTATATGAACCAATCATGAAGCCAAAATCCATGATTATAGGTGTGAGTATAAGAGTTGTTTAAGATAACTGAACATCTTCTTGTCACGTGACTCTAAAGTATCAGAAAAGTATCAGTTTTGGATATCACATCATATTATTGTTTTAACCTTGTTTTAATTTAATTTTTTTAATGTAATTGTATTATTATTATTTAAAGAAATAATTTAAAATAATTTTTAAAGCCCTTTAAATTTCTTTGTGTATGAATGGTGCTATACAAATAAACTATACAAGTCCTTGCCTTGCCTTAAGTAATGACATTTATATTAAGAGTAATACTGAAATGTTTTGAATTGGTCTTGGTACCCGGTGCCCCCAGAACCCACTAAAGTGGTAAATATAATTTAGTTATAAGTCATTCCCTTTTTTAAGATTTGAAACACTTTTTGGTTTGCTGTGAACTATTTTTCAGCACTTTTTCCCATGCTCATGTGAGCAGAGCATTTCCTCAAGGCCATCAGATCAGAGCTGGCAAGGTGAACACCAGAGTGGCTTTAAAGTGCTTTTCTGGGATGAACTTATACAATTCTCTGTAGGTCGCTCAGTCCCTCTGCAATATTTTACCATGAAGGGGAGACAGAATAAAAAGGTTCTTCTTTAAAATGGAAGACACGGGTGAGGTGAACTCATCAAGTAAGAGGTACCTGTGAGTTTAAACAGAAAATAGATAAATAAAAGGCGTCTCCCGTGTATGAGATGCCATACAGGAAGGTATTTCAGTCTTGTTAAACTTAAGTCTGCACAGATTTGCGAGAGAATCGAAGGTCAGTCAGCGAAAGGTGTCTTTTGGAAAAACTTTGCTTTTGTTCTCTTTTTTTGTCGCCATATTGTTGTAAAGGCTAACACTCCACTTATTGTCATGCGCTAGCAGGAGTGCCCGTAATCCTTTTCCGCTTATCACAAGCGTTTGCATTGCTTTGCATAAAGCGCCCTATTAAGAGGATGATTAAAAAGCTTGCCTGGCTTCAGGTGGCTGTGCTGTTTATCAAATCAAATGGAGAGACGGCAAAAAAAAAACACGTTCCAGTGAGGATCCATCAATCAGCCGGCTAGAGAAGAGAAGGGGATCACCACGTTCCTCTCCTTCCATCAATAAAAACTCTGCCTGAAGTTAGGAGTGACATTTAGGCAATCAAAGCAATCGGATTTTTATTTGCCACGCCAACAAAGGGGCCAGTCTACCCATGCTTGCGCTGAAAAAGCAAAAAAAAAAGCAAAGGAAAAAAGCAAAGCGAAGAATAACGACTCTCCTTCCAAAATTGATTTACCTTTTTATAAATGATGGCTACATCCTTGGCTGAACGGATTTCGAAATTAATCGCTGTCATATTGAAATAAAAACCTTCTTGTGCAGACATGATGGATAGATTCAGTGTTTGTGGCCTCATCCAGGACTCCCTCCTCTTTAGTTAGTCCAGCCCAGCTAGAGCAGTCCTTTTCTGATCTTATTAATGCTGATTAATAACTAACAACACACACTACTCATTCTTCAACAGACGGCTATAAGCGAGAGGGAGTGGAACTGGGCCCAACTGCTGCCGTCCTATCGGAGGCTGAGTCAGGTGACCTTCAGACATCTGCTGGCTAACAGGTAATGATACTCGATCTTGTCCACATCTCTTTTTTTACATCTATCTGCGTAATTGGGGGGGGTCACAGGGTGCAGATAGGAAATCGAATAAATCAATTACAAATCACAGAAATATTCATTGTAAACTAAATTAGGTCAAAAGGGAAGAATTCACATTGTAAGTAAGTGATGGAGTTTGTACCTCATCCTGACATATCTAGTTTGCCATATATAACAGTGATTGCTGGTTTATAAATCTATTTATATGTCCAGTTATGTGTATGTATTTACGAGTATTCCGTATTTCTGCATAAACATTCAAATCAATTCACATCACAAGTCACTTTACACTAAAGCTTTTTGAAACTCTAAACCTTTTTATAGAAAACAAGTAAAGTCAAGCCACCTTAATTTATAAAGCACGTTTAAAAGACAACTAATGTCGGCCAAAGTGCTGCACAAGACAAGAGTAAAATTAATTCAAATTAAATTAACACTGAGACATAGGACAATAAAACAATAAAATGACCATCATAATATAAAACAATCACATGTAAATCACTAAGTATATCATTTTTTAAAAGGACTCAAAAGCCTGAGAAAATAAGGAAAAAAGTTTTTAAGTGATTTTAAGCAATCCAAGGTAGGGTATTCTTTAATATGAATTGGAAGACAATTCCAAAGTTTTGGTGCGGCTACGGAAAAGGATCGCCCTTGGACCTCATCCAGGAGCGTGGGACAGCTAGGAGCAATTGGTTGGAGGATCTAAAGGATCATGAGGTGTAATGATGGTGGAGCAATGTAGAGAGGAAGCACGGTGCCTGGCCATGCAAGGTCTTAAAAACAAATAACAAAACTTTGTACTCAATTCTGTATTTTACTGGTAGCCAGTGAAGTGGAGTACTGGAGTAATACTCTCCCATTTCTTGGTACCAGTAAGAAGTCTTGCAGCTGCATTTTGAACCAGTTGCAGACCTGACACACTGCAGTGAGTGAAAACACTCTCACATTCTCACCCCTTCTAAATATTGAGCTCTGCTATTTCTGCACTCACTTGCTACACATTAATAATACACTGGTCACTTAAATTAGGGGATATTTTATTGGGGATATTTTATTTTTAATATTCCCTAAATTTTGTAAGCAGTATATGAACAGGCATTTCCTGTTTCCTGATTCCTCATGGACTCCACATGAACAGTGGCAGTATATTGGGTTGTACTGATGCCCAAGTGACTCTTAATAGACATATTTATATGTTTCCACTTTCGACAAGACAGTTCATCAACTTTCTGTCCTGCTGTTCTAAAACAAACTGCTTTGCCAACTTTTATTAAACCTCAACACATTGAAAATGCACTAAAATGCCAAAAGTTAACCTTATTGTCTAATATCAGAAGCTGAGCTCATAGTCATGTTAGAAAATCTAGTGGAAAGCCCTTTTTAGAGGAAAAAAAAGCTGTTGTTGTATTTCATAATGATACCATTTTTAAATGTAAGTTTTTTGGTTTTCCACAAACTTTTGTTTATATAGTGTACAAGAGAAACCCCCTCGAGGCTATAGTCTTTATGTGGTACACATATTTGATTCCTTGGTGACAGTGTAAACAACAAAAATTGCTTTCAAACAGGCCTTTTAAGGTTCCGTCCAGGCCACTTTCATTTGTGGTACTGGAACTGTTTCAGCTATTGTGTGTCATTAGTTTAAATAGTCAGATTGGAGATTAAGCCATAGAGTTCATCATGGAACTCGTCTACAGTACTGTGCAAAGTGTTAGGCAGATAAATTTGAAATGAATTTGTTAATACCACATAGAACCTATTTACAGTATTGTACAAAAAGCTACCAGGTACTGTTATTGCTCATGTGAAAAGCTAATATGGTCACACCACATTCTTGCCACTGTAGCCTGTACATGTATTGAGTATTATTCATATTATTATTACATATTAAGTTCAAATATCAAATAAAGTGCAGATACTTAAAATACTTACGTTTACATTAACAGCATTTAGCAGATTCCCTTATCCAGAGCGACTTATAACTGATACAGTCTTATAATCCAAGCAATTGTGGGTTAAGGGTCTTGCTCAAGGACCCAACTGTAGCAGCTTGTCAGAGGCAGGATTTGAACCCAGTGAAGCTGCCCGATGATGATCCCATTTCCAAAGATAAATAGAAAACAAATTTTGCCTTAATAGAATGTGCATGACTGTTTTGTGATAATAGCACAAAACCCCAGCCCTAAGCAAGCAGTTCATAATGCTGTTTTTCTTTCTTTTGTACCCTTAGCATTTTTTTAAGGAATGCTATCACTAAGAAAGCTTAAAATGGAGCGTTTTCTGATAAAAACAAAACAAAACAAAACTGCAGTTACCACAGCCACCTCTATTAGCTGCTCTAAACTATCACAAACTCCAGATGTTTCGATGGAGTGTAATGGGAGGTCACACAAGATAGTTTCTTAATACTGCATAATAAAAATATTTCCCGGTCGTACTGTAATAAAGATACTGAGAACAAATTACTGTAAATATAATCTTCATACCACTGCTAAAACAATGGTTTAGCAAATCTAACTGTGGCCTTAGACTTTTGCACTACTGTGCTGTACATTAGACAATGAAGCCACTTTTAGAACTTAGTCTAAACCTTCTGAAGGAGACTGTCCAGTGATGCCCAAAATGATCTATACATAGGCAGTGGTACTCCAAATGCAGCAAAATCACGCCCAAGATGTTCTTGTCTACATTTTGGGTGTCTCCAAGAAAAGTCAAAGTTAGAGTAACCTTTAAACATCCTACTGATGTCTAAGATCAATGATCAGCTTGTTTTGTACTCCCCCTCCCAAAGCAAGTACAGTTTGGAAAAGCTCCAGATATTCATGTATCTCCTTCGGCGTGTTCATCCCTCTCCATATATATTATCTCAGTGATGGAGTGTCTCTTTCCATGAATGGTCTTGGAGGTTGCCGAGGATCAAACGAAGGTGAACGAGACAAGGTTACAGCGCCAACACTTGCATTTGACGAGATGTGTGCATTATCTAGGCTCTATGGGTCCCTTATAATCCCATGGGTAGAAGTCAGTCATACCCTGAGAGTAAAGTCATTTACTGTACCCGGTCCTACTCAGCTGACTGAGGTTGCGCTTGTCCTGCTGCTCATCTTCATCGTGGTATAAATATTTATGGGACAGGGTGTCACCCGAGGCAGCCGAAACTCATCCGTCTCTCAGACCTCTATTCAGAGCTGTCAAGATGAAGACTATCAGGCTGCCTCTCATAAAGCCCTTCGCACCTTGTCTCGCAGCTATTTTGAACCACCCTCATTTTTACATGCTCCTTCGAACATTTAAACAAAAGGCGAGCGGCCCGCCAGCCAAGGACAAGGACGGCGCTCCTAATAAGGATAGCGCGCACACGCAGGCAGGCAAGTTCTCCACCCTGCTTGCCCTTGTGCCGCTTTGTTGCACGTGTGTTTAAAACAGGCATCCGTCTTACAGGCAATACTGCAGGATTCATCACAAACGGTGAAGTATTTTGAGTACAGGAAACTATCGTTTGCATTTTATCGGGTTCCAGATCTGCTTATCAGTAATTCAATTCAATTCAATTTTATTTGAATAGCGATTTGTACAATAGACATTATCACAAAGCAGCTTTAAATTGATATATAAACAAGTGTTTATACAAACAAATTCCCTATACATTTTCAAATGAGCAAGCCAATGATGACAGTGGAAAGGAAAAACTCCCTGAGATTAAGAGGAAGAAACCTTGAGAGGAACCAGACTCAGAAGGGAAACCCA
>JAVSBV010000079.1:4614734-4626650 GCA_033117975.1 Parotocinclus spilosoma | reverse complement strand
GTGTGTGTGTGAGGGTGTGTGTGTGTGTCTGTGAGAGAGAGTGTGTGTGTGTGTGTGTGAGAGAGAGTGTGTGTGTGTGTGAGAGAGAGAGAGAGAGAGAGAGAGAGAGTGTGTGAGAGAGAGAGAGAGAGAGAGTGAGTGTGAGAGAGAGAGAGAGAGAGAGAGTGAGTGTGTGTGAGAGAGAGAGAGTGAGTGTGTGTGTGAGAGAGAGAGAGTGTGTGTGTAACAGGCAGACAAATAAGCTAAAACACAATCCTGCCGCGAGTGTTTTGAAAAACAAGCTACCAAAGTTACATCCGCAACTTCCGCTTGCCTAAACAAACACAGCGCGAGGAGTCAAAGCATCACACCGGACTGTTTACTAATAAATAACACATTTAAAACTGTCCACGTTTTGCTGCACGCGGATAAACTTTCTCCTCCTTCAAATCCGCTCCCATTGATTTGTTTTTTGTTTGTTTTGTTTTTTTTTAGCAACGAAGAAAAACTCCTAATAAACACCGGCTCGGTGACTCACCTTAAAACTTTATCCAAAAAACAATCGGATGAATTTAGATCAAATAATAATTCCCTTTCCTAAACAGCATCCCGTTTGTACGTCCCGTGCTGTAACCGCCTGTAAATAACGTCCCAAAATCGCTACCTCCTACCTGTCAAACGTCACAACTACGCCCTCGTTCGAATCAGCACCACGCTCACTACTCCCTACGCCCTACAAAGTGCGCACTAACCTACTGCGCACTAACCACGCACTTCCTAACAGTCCTCCCTTAGTAGTGCGCTTCGTAGACAGTATGGCGTGGTTTGAGACGCGTCGGTTAGAGGCTACGTCCTAAACACAAATTGGATCCGATTTCATTAGTTTTGGGAGCAGTAAATAGTAATAGAATTGAGTATACTACTTAGTACGTTAGTAACGCGGGATATAATACTACAATACTACTTAGTATGCTCGCATCCGTTGACGGGGCGCTAACCCGGGCACGTGACCAGGCACGTGACTTAAAAGGGTTGGCGAGTTGAATTTTTTCAGCATTTAGCCTGATTTCGTTATGGTCCAATTTTATCAGTCATTAAACGTATAAATTAGATTTATTTACTCAAATAACGTTTATACATAAATAAACATTTGTTTAATGTTATATAAATGGGAGGCTAAAACATAATTAATACTCCTACATTTTCCATTTATATCCACGTAATTTTATCCTCCATTTACTAATTAAAATAATAGCAATGATTATTAGAGTATTAATATTAAATAAAAATATTATTATTTCTATAGTGCATTCTCATCCACATCAGACAACGTAAATAATAAGAAGTATTAAAATAAATATATAAATTAAAAATGATCATTAGGCTTGACAATTGTGCAAAATTAATTAATGATAATAATTAATAATACAATTCTTTTAAAATATTAATATTTGTATGTTTATTATGATTACTATTGTATAAATACCATATTATTTATATAGTGTTCTCACCCATATTTCTATAATAAATATAGAAATAACTAAAAAGAAGTAATAAGATGATATTAAATAAGATGAATAGAATTTGTTTTATTATTATTAATAATAAATAATATTATAAAAATAATATTATATATACCTTGATAAATATCATTTAAAAAACCTGATTTTTTATTGCTATTGTATTCATATATAAATATATTATAATTAAATATTCCAAAATGACTACTAAAGCTACACTTATTTGATTATATCACGTTCTTGTTTTGCTTTTCTTATTCTAATATTAATAATTATTATTTGAATATATCATCGTAATAAAAAAGCGATCTGAAAATAAATAAAATCATTTTAAAGTATTATCAGTATGTCTATTACCTTTTTTAAATGATTACATTATTAATATTATATTTCTGTATCTAGTCCAAGCTCATCCGTGCCGTAAAACGCATGATATGACTGTCTGAGCATAGAATTTATTACTATAACTAATAATAAATACAGGTCTTATATAAAGGGGTTTTTTTCCAGCACTGATCTGAATGTAAATGATTTTTAAAAACTTATTATATTATTTCTTTTTAATGATCAGTCACAAATTCACATATAATCACAAATCAGTTCAAACGGTGACGTGCCCCTCTTTAACAAAATAAAGTTTCGTTATTTTTGTAACAGCATGCCTTGTTCTTTGCCCCGCCCCTTTCTTAGGCTGCGTTCACACTGTAAGTAGAAGTGACACCTGTTTCTATTTCTCCCCCTCACGTGTAACAGACACGCCTCTCTCGCTGGAGTGTGAACGCTCTCTCGGGCGTGGCACTGTGACCCCGGGACGCCTGTGACCGTGTCCAAATTGAGCTTGACGTTACTTTTCGGTTCCAGTTTGCTCGGCCAGTTCTCTATACTTTTTGAGAACCCGTTCGGAGTAAAGATAAGTATGAAGAACCAGAAACACCAAATAAACCAATCGATTTGGTTCCCATTTTAGCCGCGGTGTGAACACAAAAACACGACGAGCAAACACACTCTCTGTACGATGCCACTGCAGGTGAGACCCTGCACGGGTGTACAAACACACTTTCACTTCTTCAAAACGCGCCCCAGCTTCGTCCTGCGGTCAAAACCCAGAGTCGGAGGCGTTATTTTGAACGGTTTTTAACGTTCTCACATCAAGTAGGTCGAGTACAAAACCCAGTGAGGATACGATCAGATTCAGTACATTTGATATTTATAGTTATTAACCCTTTAACACAAATTTTAAAACGAATACCAAAACGACGACGGCAACCAAAATAAAAACCGTGCACGAGTAACATGCATGTAGTAACGTGTAGGAATGTAGTGTAACCACTCTCCCAAAACAGTTTCAGTCTTCTGACACTGTACTATTTCCTCACAATAGATCCAGTCACGTACAGTCTTTAAAGGTACAGTCAGAGATTTCTGCCAGGTGCTTCAAACCTCTAACATTAAAGCAGAACTCGCGTTTCTTAAACCTTAGACCTAAGCTCCTCCCCCTTCTTTTCTAAGGTCCCTCCTCTCCTCGACCCCCTTTTCTGTTCAGGTTTTCTGTTCCACTTTATATTCATTCAATTTCTTCCCCTCTGGGCGCTAGGGCAGGAACATTCCTAGACGGGGCGGCAACCCATTGTACACACACAGACACACTAAAGGCAATTTTAGAGACACCAATTAACCTAACATTTCTGTGGGAGGAAACCGGAGTACCCGGAGTAAAACCACACAGACACGGGGAGGACATGCAGACCTCACACAGAAAGGACCGCTCCGCCCGGGACCTTCCTGCTATGAGGCACCGCCGTGCCGCCACCACTGTTATATTCGGTACTTAAATACGAGACGTATCAATGTAGCTCTGGCTTAAAGGTCAGATCAGAATGAATGTGACTTTTATTATTATTATTATTATTATTATTATGTCACTCGATATTCATTAAATATGCACTAAAAAGCGGGATAGCGGAGCTACAAACCATAAATGTTCAGAGTGAAAAGAAGCTTAAAAGCAGAGTAAAATCATGAAAAAGTGCCTCTTACATTAAAAAAAATAAAAAAATTTGTTGGGATTTAAACCAGTCAGGTTTTTGTTCAAACCTCAAAATCACTGACTGCACCTTTAACTACTCTGGCGGTCCAGAACCCCGTAACTCACACCCCCTGATCTCTCAGGTTGCCCCGGTCTTTTGTTGGCTCGTCATGAAAGTAGACCAAGAGACTCCTGAGAGCCTGAGATGAAACGGGCCCCCGAGTAGCATGGGGGCTGGGCTCTGGAACCAGGAACTGCTACTCAGGCCCTCATATCCCTAGACCAGATCGAGTGACTGGGAGCTGAGATGCCAGCTGTAGGACCCCGTATTCGGGAGGAGAGAGAGGCCGGGATGGGCGGTAGGAGCGTTGGCGCCGGCGGCGGCGTTGGCATTGGGTGAGTGCTTGAGGCGGTGTTTCTTGAGCTGGCCGAGCTCGCGGAAACAGCAGCCGCACTGGGCGCAGCGGTAGGGCCGCTCACCCGTGTGAATCCGCTGGTGCTTGTGCAGGCTGTCCAGGTGCCGGAAGCGCTTCTCGCAGTAGCGGCAGGGGTACGGGCGCTCCCCGGTGTGGATGCGCTGGTGCGTCTTGAGGCAGTAGAAGCGCCGGAAGCCGCGCCCACACACGTTGCAGCGGTGGACCTTGTCGGTCGCTTCTACCGGCGGCATCAGGCCCGGCGGCGGCTCCGCCACGTCCCCAGAGGGCGCCAGAGGGGAGATGTTTTGGGCCGGGGCGCTCAAAGTGGCGGCCAGCGACGACGACGGCAAGGAGGGCGGCCCGGGGGGGTCGATGGGCTGCACTTCGGCTTCGTCTTCAACCTTCACGCCGCTCTGCTTGAGCTCCTCGACGGGATCCATCACCTGGATGAGACTCAGCTCGTTTATGTTGCCTGCCGGGTTGCCCATTTCAAACTCGAACTTGCCCATGCTGCACGGGTCATCGGAGCCCTTCACGGACGACCCCGCCGCCTCGTGCTCCTCCTGATGCACCCTCCCAAAATCCTGCACGGTGCTCCCAGAGGACTTGTAGTCTATGGAACAGAAGAACGAGGAAGACAAAAGGATTATCGTCTCAACGTAGTTATAAAACAGTGATCCTTACGACATGGGTCGCAATTTTGACGATTAGTCCATAACTCTATGGCTGCGTCCGAAATCGCATACTTCCATACTACACAGTACGCAAAAGCAGTAGGCAAGAGCATGTAGTGTGTCCGAATACAAAGTATGCTTCAAACAGTACGCGAAAAGTCCCCGGATGACGTCCTCAATTCGGCAGCCATTTTTAAGTATGCAACCAAAGCACACTATCCTATCCCATGATTCAACTGGAGCAGCGAAGGCGTTCGAAGCTGATGAAGTAAAATAGCGGACAGCGCTGAGGTGACGGTTTACAAATTTCAAATTAAATATAAAAAACATATTTTTTAATTGAAAAATGTTTTCAAATAAAAAATATTTTCAAATAAGTAAAAATGTTGGCGAATTGGGCTTTTACTGAACTGAATGGAGGCGATTTTCTTGTTGGTGGTGTGACGTCATGCGTCACATGACATAGGTAAGATGGCGGGAGGAGTGCGTCCGAGGTTCTGTGTATACTGCATACTTGCGTACTTAAAGAGCGTACTGCTTTATTGATTGAGCAGTGCGTACTTAATCGGATCTAGTGCGTACTGACAAAGTATGCGATTTCGAATGCAGCCCAAGACTTTTAGTAGTCAAGAACGAGACCAGGAGTGCGATTATATTATACAAAAATAAAAAAGAAGTAAATGTAAAACATGGATTACTTTGTAATTCACTCTGCATTCATTATCATTCATTATACATGATATATCCACATACAATATTATACTATATATTATAATGTAGTTTGTAAAATATCAGATTACATAATATATAGCTTAAAAATAATTCATTGTTATTATCTTATAGTCTTACTGAGGCAATGTAACTTTTGTAAAACTCTTTTGTAATAAAAATGTTTTTGGGTGTAGAGCGGGACAGGCCACATCCCATGCCATATATTACATTACCTTTTAGTCCTCATTGTAATTTTGAGCTCCTTAATAATTTTATTATTATTTATTCCCAATATTTAAAAATTCTTATTGTTTCTCAATAAATCAATTAATCAATCACATTTTTTACTGTTCATTCAGATATAAAGTTATTTAATATACATGTACAATATATAAAATAAAATATAAATAATATTGGGGAAAAGAAGCTATGCAATATACCAACTTAGTCTTAAGCATTGAAGCAGGAAGGGTTAATTCAAATGCAGAGTGATAATAAATTACAAAATAGAACGTTAGTGGTTGGTCTATTGCTGTTACACTGGTACTAGCAGCCTAATGACCGTGTTCAAGAAGCTGTCTTGGAAGCAGCTGGATCTGGAATTTATACTGGTAATGGACTGCGGTAGAACAGCGGTTAAGGTACTCTGGACTTTGGACCTCATGGACCTGATGGTCTAGGGTTCAAATCCCACATCTGCCAAGCTTCCACAGTTGGGTCCTTAAGCAAGGCCCTAATTAACCATTGCTTAAATTGTAAAACTGAAGTTGTAAGTTGCTCTGGATAAGGGCGTCTGCTAACTGCTGAATGCCATAAATGTAAATGCTATGACAGTAGCCCTGGTGGGTGGAGTCCTATAGAATCGTACTCAGACAGTGGCCGGTGGATAAGTCAAGAAGATTTGGGAGCTGACCCCCTGTAGTGTCTGCACCACCCTCTGCAGAGCTTTCCGCTTAGTGCAAGTGCAGTGCAATTCCCATACCAGGCAGTGATGGAGCCTGTTAAAATGTTCTCCACAGTACACTTATAAAATATACTGAGGATATTCCAGGAGTTCCTCAAACCTTCTCACTCGTCTGAGGAACAAGAGGCACTTTTAGTTGTGCCTTCTTCACTAAAAACTGAAAAAATCCTTTGGGATGTGAAGAGTTCTCTTAATAAGATTATGTGTGCAAACCATTGACCTTAGATCCCCTCATTTATTACTTGATTCAATTCGATTTGACGTACTCTTCTTCGTCTCATTCATCACTGACCGTAATACATACCGTAGAATATATTGTATGCTGTGCTGCCAGTGCTGGCACCACAAAAGCCATATAAAGATTGTCATTCATGAACGAGGTTTGTATGAAAGATAAGGAGGTTAGTGAATGAATTCCTGATTTCAATGCTCTGCCATGCTTCTGTATTTGCTGTATCAGTAGGTCAGCTTAGAATTTCAAATATGATTATATTGTATACTCACTTACCCCGTCTGTTTTGTTGCAGGGAAAAGGTTTGTTAAGGACATACTGGCTGCTCGGAGAGGAGCGCTAAATATCTGTCTTTCTCCCATCATGTTTCATGTCGAGATCTTTTTCACAAGCGCGTAATATATATTCTGTCTTTCATTACCAGTTCTATTAGCTCTCTCATAATACCACGGTTCACTGAGCAAATCTCTCACAAAACCCATTTTTTCTCAACAAGATCATTTTTCCACCACAGCGCATGTACGTACGTCATCCCAAATGCCATTTCAGGACCTTGATTGAGTTCTGTTTTCCCCACTGGATACTAATGCAAACCGAGATAAAAGGGACGAGGTTTAATAAGGTCGGTTTAAGTCAGAACATGTGCAAGCATTATGTAAATAAACTCACTGTTCTACAAAGTATAAAATAAATGTATTTTCATGCAACAATAAACCAAAATAGCTCAGATTTCCTTAAAATATTGCATTGTATTCACATTTAGTTCTTGGCACAGTTTCACACATGCCAAAATGGAAAAAGTGGAGGGTGTAGGTAGAGGTAAGATGCCCTTCAAAACACGTATTCAAGTGCTTTTGGTCAAAAACAAAACGGAAATCAAAGACAGTGGTGGTTCTACCATTTTTACAATGGTAAACGTTTTTACATTTACATTTACAGTATTTAGCCCTTATCCAAAGCGACTTACAAAAGTGCTTTAAGACATCAGTAACATAATTCATTCTTAATAATAAGGAATCTAAACAAGAATACACTTCCGAAACTGTAAAGGTTGTGTTTTTTGGGGAGTTTTTTGTGAAAAAATGTGAGAGGAAGACAGGGGTGGGGGGTGTTAGTTAAGGCTACCCATTACTCACTTAATGACATTTTTTAAATCCATTACTCACTAAATGACAATTTTCAAGACTTTATTATAAAATAAGTTTTATGTTAATGATTTAGGTCAACTGTAGATTAGTGTAAGTGATTTAAACATGAACTTAATTATCATTACTTATCATAGGCTTCACTATTACACAGCATGTGTAGTCCGTTCTACCAAAAACTCGTTGTTGTTATTATTATTATTATTTATTTATTTATTTATTTATATAGCGCCTTTTACAATAGAGCATTGTCTCAAAGCAGCTTCACAATATTACACTGTCCTAAAAGGCTAATCCCAACTCGTTAAACTTCTCAGTTCAAGATGTATTCAACTTGTTATGGATTTGTATGAACATACCCCCATCGTAAATCAGGGAGCAATGCAACTGTACAATACGACTCCATTAATGCATAGAATGTCTTATACAGTGTGGATTTTTATACAGTCTAGAATGGATTAGAACTGACATTATCCATAATTCAGTAGTATCTCCTTACACAAGATCAACCTTTTGGGTTAAGCAAGATGACTGTCAAGTTATTATAATATAAGTTACTATAGCTATACTATAACTTACTATATAAGTATATATATATTTATTAGTAACTTACTATATAAACTACTAAGTTACTATAAGTTACTAGTGAAGCAATATAATAGTTATAAGATTAACACCATTTAAAACTTTATCTTTTTTAGCACAGTACAACATTTTTAAACCATCCATTTAGATCCATACTCCGAAGGCCCCACATACAGATCCCACATAGTGCATGATGGTAGAACATTCAAATATATTTAATTAATTCAGCAGTTTATATATGTGGGTTCTAATCATATATCATATAATAAAAGTACATTTGGTTGTTGCCAATTTGCATAATTCAAGTTGTATTGAAAATTATCTGAATCAAACCCAATCTCTTTTAATGATGTACCTTTGTTTACCATAATCTGCTACTCCAGTGTCCAGCTGTTCAGATGAGCTCCATTAGGGCTGTGACAGACGCACTAATCTTGATGGTCACTGATTGACAAAACCACCCTGGAATCCATGAGTGAGTGAGGCCATTGACAGGTTGAGATACATTTGCATTCAGTCATTTAGCAGATGCTTTAATCTAGAGTCCTATAATTCAAGAAGTTGTGGATTATGGGGCTTGCTCAAGGACCCTTGGACCTTCTGGTCCACAATCCAGTACCTTAACTGCTGTGCCACTGCAATCTCACCTGTGTCTCTGTGCTGTACCTTAAACACCCACCCATTTGCATCCATGGACTGGGATATAAAGGAACAGGATTCCTTTCTGTTG
The DNA here is from genome assembly GCA_033117975.1 of Parotocinclus spilosoma. Taxonomy (NCBI): domain Eukaryota; kingdom Metazoa; phylum Chordata; class Actinopteri; order Siluriformes; family Loricariidae; genus Parotocinclus; species Parotocinclus spilosoma. The sequence goes on along the minus strand of JAVSBV010000079.1, from coordinate 4,617,668 downwards.
GGGTTCAGTGGAGTTTAGAGTTCTAACTACTGTTTGATCTTCAAGCCATATCATTGCTTATAATATTCAATAACACGTAATCTTTTTAGTATGATAGCCTAGCTAATAATAACATTTCTCATAGCCGACTGTTGTGCAGATTATAAAGTGTTAAAACTTATTTGTTTAGTCTTTAACTTGCCTCAGCTAATGATGCTGAATTGGGAACCAGTAAAAAATGTTAATATGCAGTACTGTGCAAAAGTCATAGGCCACCAATAGATTAGAGATACCATTGTTTTATTAATGGTATAATGACCATATATAATTATTTCTCTTTATTAGATTATGCAGTATTAAAAATCTGACAAAATGTGTCATGTGTAACCTTCTCTCACACTTTAGCAATAGCAGCATCTGGCAGCTTCATCAGGATGCCAAACTGGCCCTTTCACAGTAAAAAAAAAAAACCTTAATTGGGAATGGTCTTTTTGGAAGGGATGTAACACTGAAAATTCTAAGAAGTTCACAAAGAATGGAATAAAGGTGATTGGTTTTGGTTATGAAGTGACAAATCCTAGTTTGAAATTATTGTGTCCAGTTGTTGACAGTATGCTACATATGGTCATTATAAAATTGCTAAAACAACAAATCTAATTATGGCCAATATTTTTGCACAGTACTGCACATGAGAGAAACCTACAAAATCGTGTGATGTATTTCTCATCTACTCATATACCTACATGAGTGTCCTCAGTTTTTTTTTATTTTATTTAGAATATGTTGCTGTCCAGCAATCCAACATGTATGAACAATGTCCTCCATAACAACCTTTAAAAAAGATGACCCTGCTTTCCTCACTGTCATAGACATAGCCAAAGGTAGGAATCACAGGGAAAGGTTGAGGTGTCCTTTTAAAGAAACTTACTCGATCCTTTGGGACTTTGTGTGGTCTGGAAGGCATGGTATCACTTTGGCCCCTGGGCAGATGGTCATTCAGCCTCCTGAAACCTGGGCCACCAGGGCCTTCATTGGCATGCAGGTGCTGTGATCATATTAGGGCTGACCTGGAAGGACGGGGTGGGGGAAGATGAAGGTTGCTCAGTCATGACTGATGGAGATAAGGTCTGCTACCACATCTGTTCTTTACCCGCTTTGCGTTGTGAAGGTTTATTGTGTGTGTGTGTGTGTGTGTGTGTATGTGTGTGTGTGTGATCACTTTATACCTGATCACCACCCCTCAATCATGACATATTTCTAGTTTAAAACAAGATTTTGCCTTTTCTGTGATGCCATAGAAGCTTTTGAATAAAAACAGACTTGACTGCCCTTTCCTAAATGATTTTTTGCAGTGTGAATTACATGGCTAGGATGAAAAATGACTGTAGAGCAGCCCCTCTAGATTCCTGAGCAATGCCTTGATGTGACAGGTTGCTATGTTAGCACAAGTTGTTTTTGACAGAACACAAAGAAGAGCCGAGAAATAAAAGGACCAAAATGCACATTGAATTCCTCTTTAGAGGTGGATTGAAGTCTCTGGAATTGATTCTTTCTCTTTCTCTTCCCAAACATCTTTATTTTTTCCATATCTCTGCTTTGTCATGACTGTTAAGTGCAGCCTGCTGGATTGAATTTGCCCTCCGAAGACATTCAGTGATCCTGATCGTGTCTTTGAATCCGAGACCAGCTTAGCTGCGAGCGAATCTCTTAGATGTACTTATTCTATTATGAGAAGCCATTTCCTTCTCTGCTGTAGATGGAATGTGGCATCTGCTGGTTTCCCGAATTGTGGTTGTCTGCACAATTTGTGCGATACACTGTGGCAATTGTATGAAATGCCATCCGTTTGAAAGATGATCCTTGTCAGGCCTTTTGTCTCTCCGATCATCTCATCTGTCTCATGCTCCTCTTGAACTTGGGTGCTCTTTCCATGGGGGTGGGACTTAGATTTAATCAGTTAGAGGAGCACTGGTTCAGTGGGCATCACTGCCCTCCCATTGTAGGCCAAACTCTGACCTCATGCCATTCCAGGCAATCAGTCACTCAGCTGAATCTGTCTGGTTCAGTCTTGACCAATTCAGAATGTCCTGCATTCTCCATACCATCATTAAATCAGTTTGCTTAGCCGTTGTATGGATGACTTGTTCAAAAACTGTCTCTCTTTCTCTTTGACTTTTTCGGTGGGTTGGAGGGAAACTACCACACGCTGGCACTTTGCCCACTGCTGCTTCAGGATAGGTCAGAATGCCTGCCGTTTCCTCCTGATCTGCCAGCAAGATGCAGGTTCCTCAGATATCTAGGCCCAGTGGTGGGCAACAACATATAAACCAAGCACTGCATGAACCAGCAGAGGGCATGGCCAAAGGCAAAACCTTTCTTATAAAAAAACAAATCACCATATATGGTCTGTTATGCATGCTATTCTTGTATGAACATCAGGTTAATATATTCTTAAAATCCATTTTAATCTGGCTGTATGAAATGTTGATGTGAGCAGGTAGCATGCATGCACTAACTGGTGATTAGACTAGTTTATCAAACAATGGCTACATGTTCTCAGTTTGTTTAATTGCCGCCTACCCAATTTTTGCCCATGTTTTTTTGGTTGGTGAGTTAGCCAGTTTGTAAAGAACTGGGTTGACAGCTTGCCACAAAAATCTTCCACCACCATGGAGTTGGATATTCCATTGTTTTAGCAATGTCTCTTTATTAGAATACAACCAGAAAATGTGTATGCAATAGTATATTCAGTGTATGTGTGTATGTATATATATATATACAGTCGATTCCGGTTAATCAGACCACGTCAGGACGCGATTGATTTGGTCCTAATAACCAGCCGATTAAACAAACATACCCTATGTTACAAGATGGGATGTGCTATGTAACATATTAAATGTTTATTAAACCTTCATTGTGCGATTTACACGTATAGCGAACGTACAAACAAGAACT
>JAVSBV010000079.1:4602117-4614634 GCA_033117975.1 Parotocinclus spilosoma | reverse complement strand
CACGGATATTACATACTGTACACGTTCTTTGGTCCGATTAAGTGGAATTTTGGTCCAAATAAGCGAATAACATTACAGGTATATAATGGGATTTGTTTCGGTATTTTACGATTTGGTCCGAATAAGCGGCTGCTCCCATATATATATATATAACATATTTAACAGTGGCCCAATAATTTTGCAATATATGGAATATTTTGTAATCATGGTACTTTGTTTGCATCGAAATGCTTCACCATAATTTAAGTGCATTTACAGAACAGTAAGTACAAACTATTTAGTATGGTAGTAAGCAGTATTGCATACCATATAGTACTTTATAGTATATATAGTAAGGACTTTTTCCTTTCCACTATCACCCTAAACTAGACCAGTTAGGGGTGTGGTCTAGATAGTTGTAAAGCTGCTTTTAGACAGTGTTCCATTCTAAAATAAGCTATATTCATGTATGCACATTTGACTTGATTATGTTAACATCCAGTTACGAGCGTTAGTGTGGTATTTGGAACATAGTCTGGAATGTCCTGACACGTTGTCTACAGACACGCTGCTGAGAAATCTGATTACTACCTGACTCGTGTAAACCCTGAGATATGCGATTAATGTGATTAATATGACCAGTGATCGGATTACTTAGCAAATCTGATTTCCAGCAGATTATTATCTGCATGTAAACCCACTCATTCTCTTGTTCTGCTGCGCCATTTGCATTTTGTGAGTCAGCATATCATTTCCAAATCATATATTAATAACATGTATGATATGTACTGGGCACCATCTGTCCATAACTATACTGGATTCCACTATAGCACATGCGCTAATCTACAAACCCTCGTGGATATAAAAAGGCAGCTGTCCTCTGGGGACATTCATGTATGTCATCAGAGAAACAAGCAGACTCCCAATAAACCAGAACAGCTTGGTTGAGATCCAACGTTGGTAATTTCCCCACTTTTTAAATTCTGCTTTTTGGAGAGGCATCAAGTATCAGCAACAGACCGAAGGCGTCGGAACAGATGAAGCTGATAAAATGGCCGGCAGCTGAATCATGGCGCTGACGTGATCGAGACTTTGTTTCATGCTTTTGTTTTTCATGACTGTGATGGAACCTCTGTAAAACATGACGAATTGTAAACAGTGGATGTAGAGCAATCCCTCGTCTGGCCTGCTCAACCTTGAGCAGAACAACTAATTAACACTTCCAGCGTCAACGAGTAAGGACTCATTATGGTGAGCGTGTTCCCAATGCGCTTGTGTATTGCACTAGCCGAAGGTGCAGAGTTCATGCGATTTGAAATTCGGATTTCAGTCGTTTTAGGATTTGATTCTTTGAGAAGTAATTGGGGGTGTTCTGTTTGGATTTCACTAATGATGTGATAAGTTTTAGACCTAAGCCTGCAACATCAAATGTCAGCTAAACGTGTGGCTGCTATTGAGCGAGCACACAACTCCTCTGACAACAACTAAATATTGGTAGTTGACCTAATTGTGTTCTCATGTAAGCAGCATACGTCAGAGAAAAAACTCTTAGACTAAACTCTGCAATATTTACTGCAATCTATCTCTTAATTGGATGTCCAATTACGTTAAGTTGTTTTCCTGAACTGCATCCCAAACCACACATTGCTATATGTCCAATAACTGATGTGTTTACAATTTTTACACATCATTAATAATTTGTCTGTAATGTGTCTCTACTCCAGTGTTTTTGAATTCACCAGTGTCTTAAGGTTCCTGTATGACATTCTTACCACTTGACTTGTAGGAGTCTTGTATTGACTAATCCGAAAAATATTTTCATAGCATTAGAGTCCGGTGATTTTACTCGATCTTGACAGGCTTTATTTTGTCACACCAGATCTGTTAACACAGTTTCCCCAGTCCTTGGTGTCCTTCTCCATAACCATTTCAGACAATGTGATCCTGTAGCACAGAGTTAAGAGCCAGCTGCTGGAAAGAGCAGCCACTCAGGACCTAGATTTGAACCACGGGTGAATAAAATGGGATGCTTTGCTTTGCTATATCTATAATGCAGAACAATAAGATGCTGCCATTGGTGGGTGCAACGAAGACACTGCTGACAAATATTAGGGGATATTTCAAAATGAATATGAAGCGATTCATAAAATAAGCATTTGATTTAATTTTATTAAACAAGATCATCAGGAAAGGAAATGAAAATTTAATGAAAGGTGTTTGATTTCACAAATGAGATCCTAACTCAGTTACTATTCAACTACTATTACTGCTCAACTATGGTGATTAGGTAGTAAGTGATATATTCATGGGGTGATCAGAAGCATGTCAAACTGGAAGAGAGTGCCACACATTGACTGCTCTGTAGAGTGTATGGTCACCCAAGACTGCCAAAACACACTGCAAGTGATGGGGCATGAACAGGATCAGATTATCCAGCAGTTCTTGTGGGATCCTCTTCGTGTTCGTTTTAAAATATCCTTTCATATTTGTGAGCAGTGTATTTTATGTAGGGAGCTTATATATTGAGGTGCAACCCTCGATCGTTGGAAACAGCTCTCAGTAGGAAAGCATATGTATGCTCAGTTACTAGAAGATGAATATACACCATTAAAAGGGCTTGAGAGCAGAATTTTTAGACCTTATAATGACCTTAAATTAGCGTCTACTCAGTGCAATTGATAGCAACAGCAAATCTTTTTGGCTCTGCTGTGGACTATTGTCCTGCTCGAGATACATTTACATCAGTGTTCTTACACATAAGTGCCGGCTCTCCCCCGAAACCAAAAAATGCCCCCAACTGTTACCACGAAAAAAAAAGTGTGGATTTCTTTCAACAACATATTTCTGCAGTTATCTGATTATTCAAGAATCGTGTCATTATTTAGATCAGATTAAGGTCTGGAAATCAGATTAAAAAAGGGATAGAGAGCTGGACTTTCTACTGTTCTTATTTTAGCCAAAACATATGCATTGCAAAATTAATAAATCAATTGAGAGGTGTATCATAGGACTGAGTGTCAGAGCGTCCCAAATAACGTCCATTGTGCTGTGCAGGCGTGCATTTCTCTGAAACATTGAAATTTCCAGAGCAACTTACAACTGAAATCGTCTTGCAATCCAAGCAATTGATGGCAGTTTGGTATTGGTGGGATTTGAACCCTGGACGTTGTACTCCATTGTCCAATGCTTTAACCACTAGGCTACCACAGTCACCACTAAACCTTTTGTTATGTGAGCACAAGCCAGTGGGCAAGTGTGGATGGGGGACAATTGTGCTCTGGCACAGTACTGTGATGTTATTATGCCCTTAATGTAAAAAAATGCTACTGGGTACATTATAACTTACTACTACTTATAGAGATGCTACTGTAAGAAATCTGGCTATTGACTCTCATGAAACCTCAGCGCTGGTCAGCGCTCACCTGGAGATTTCCAGTTATCATAATATGAACTGCGGAAACATGTTGATCGAGTTGCTGAAAATTTTCTCACTTGTCGGTGCAGTCGTCATTCAATCAATTGGAATTCAATCCACTAGAGCCAGCATTATCCAGCAATGGTCGCACTTTTATAGAGTAATACGAACCTCTATTTCTACCTCATGTGATACGACGAGGTAGGGAGTCTGTCTGGCCAGATAATGAGGCTGAATTAAGCCATCTCCTTTATGGAGGCTGTAGAAAAGAGGCAGGAGTCAGACCTCTGCTACTGTCTCCATCTAGTCATCCTCCCTCCCTCAAAGCTCTCTTACTCTGGCTCTTTATCTTCTGCTCTCTCTCTCTCTCTCTCTCTCTCTCTTGCTCGCTTTGCTGATTTCATAGCTCTGATTCCCTAGCTGAATGTGTGGGAACGGGAAGGCATGCTTCCTTTTTAGCCCGTCTCAGAATGGATCGCCTTGCATTTCTAAGGCTGTAGAAGTGTCCCTTTGTTATGATGTCACTGCATCTCAAGAAGGATGACCTCCAGACCCTGTGGCTGTTCCGTCATCCCTACGCACATCTTCGACAACCACGACTGCTTTTGTCCACTCGCTAGGGGGTATGCAAGCCTTTTGGGACAGGATGCGGGGCACTCGCAGCTTAAGACAACACAACTTTGTTAGCTGGCAAGGCGACAGCTATCGCTTCGCCGCAGGATCAGCTGACAGCTCCCTTTCACGCAATAGCTTTTCTATAGCTAGAGATGCAGCGAGCGCCGCCAGATGTCGCAAATACATCGCCGGATGGTGAAAGGCTGGTCGAAATAAATCAAGGCGCTAATGCAGTGGGGGATGTGAGCTAAAGCTTACTAAAAGAGTGTGTGTGTGTGTGTGTGTGTGTGTTTGCATTTGTGTGTGTATGTGTGGTGGTGGGGGGGGGGGGGTAAAGGGCAATAGAGGTCATCGGATTGTCCCTCAATTGTTTTATATATTATATATAATATCAGGCAAGAGGGTATGACACGAGGACGTCTCCTGCCCAATCCACCATGAAAGAAAAAACAATACTGCATCTTCAACCAAAAAAATGGACCAGGGTCCCAAAGATATTCACAGAGCGCATAAGGTGTCCCAACACTTGCCTGACCGAAAAAAAAAATCTAGAAAAAAGACGCACAGGCACACACACACGCACTCACTCGTGCACGGGCTGTGAGGTGGCTTTGTTTGCAGTTGAAAGCAAGTGAGGCAGACGCGTCGTCAGATCTTCTCCAAGTCGGGGATTCCCCAGAGTGGCGCTATCCCAACAACGCTCACTCCTGCAGGGAGAAAAGTTTACAGCCATCTCCGCATTTGTAGCACCACTACACAGAGACGTTCCAGATCTAAGCAGACACGTCCAACCAAACAGCTGAAAAAAGCAGCACCTACACTGCAGACGAGGAATGAACAAGCCTGCTACAAAGACATTACAGCAAAGCCCCCCTAAATATGACTTATTTGTAGAGATGACAACAAGAAAACAAGCAAACATCAACGTCTTATCGCGATCCCTTTGTGTAAGACCCCCCCCTAAACATTTATTTTCTTATTCTTTTTTTTGAGATAAGCAGTCATCAGTCATCGCCAGGCGCTCCAATTCCAAGGCAAATTCCACTGCAGGTTTACAACAGTTACGTATGTAATTGTACTTGAATAAAATAGCAAAGAAAGTGTGTTAAATTTGCATTGTTAGGTGCGGGGTGGTCAGGATCGCTGTCTTTCGGCAAGTTTTTTTCTTGTCTTGCCTGACCTCAAATGTTAGGTCAGTATACGTATCGTGAGTTGCAGACTCTAGGTCACAGAAATAGTGACATGTCTACAATCATATATATGTATACAATTAAGTCTTTATACACAGTACCATTCTTAATATTATGACTGCTTGCTTTCCTGTGTATCAACCTCTGTTTACCCCATATGGGATAGAAAATTGATGATATAAAGACGTGTATGTGTATAGATCTCTTGATAGAAGAGTGATCACCTCAAAGGAATCTAGCTGCAGTCTTGTAGTTAGTGACCCTGCAAGATCTCCAGTCTTTGCAAAATATGTGTATGCTGTGCAACAAAAACCCTGTAAATGTGAGAGGGTGTCAGACTGTAGTGCTGTACAAATCCTTTCTTAATCTTTTTAAATCTGGTGTATGGTTAGCCTAACTGTCGCTTGCTATGTTTCTCCTCTGGTGGCTGACATGTCGTTTAATATGCGTTATAAATGTCTGTTAACATGGTGTAACACTGTAGGCCTGCTGCGGTGTGTCAGCGTTTAGCTTTAAAACTGAAACGTTGGAAAAAAGAACTATTCCTGGGTGTATTGAACATAAAGGGCATGCTTGGGTTCAGCTGACTGTGTTACTCATACGAGTCTGTGAATAGATGCTATCTTTAGAGCCTTTTCCCTTTTGCAACATGCAAGTAAAATAGTACAGTAAAAACCCAAACCGTCATAGATGCTTAAAAGTTACGGTTCACATTTGATAAATACACTTATCAAGATATATTACCAGCTGATACAATCAAGTTCCACTCAAACAGTTACAGGGTTACAGGCCTTGCACATGGGCCAGACACACTGACAGCTGGACAGTGCGGTGACTTAAGTCAACAACCTTTGTGCCAATAGGCCAGTACTTTTACCACTGTAACAGCTGGCACAGAACTTTTCCAGCTTCTTTGAACATTTAGTACATTTTGGTGATTGTACTAAGAGTTTCATCTTTGGTCTAAAGACCTTGATTCCAGAATGCCTCTTTCTGGTTGAAAAATGTATGGACGGCCCTGGAAAACATTTTAAAAGCAGCGTATGCTGCTTTAAACATCACTTCTGAATTAATGCTGCCATCATAGAAGTGTAAATGACCTTTGCCAGGGGCACTGACACACCCTCACACCATGACAAATCCTGGCCTTTGGATTGGCTTCGGTGCTCGATGGTCCTTTTCCTCTTTGGAGCACAATGCCATATGAGTCATGGTCCATGCCATATGCACCAGCGCCCAGAGAACTTGACTTCTGTGTTGTGCACAGTAAGATTTTAAATGGCTTTCGGGTATGTAAGTCTGTATTATTGTGCTTAACAAAGGTTTGACAAAGTAATTCCTTGCCCATGCGATCTTTGAGAGTAAAGTTCACAGGGCTTCAGCTTAGGCTTGCACCCCTACCCTGTATGGACTGCAATTCCTCCGGAATCCTTGAATCGTTTAGTGATCATATGCACTGGTTTTGCTTTTGTCAACACAACTTTTCGGATTTCCTGACCTTTAAAAAAAGCATAAATTCTCCCGGGGTTCACAGAAATCCTCCCATAAATCTGCTGATCTGCTTTTGCAGTGGCTAAGTGGCGACTTGTGGCTCCTTTTTTTGTAGTAAATGGAAATGTTAGGCAAAGACCTGAAGGCAGTAGAGGGCTGGGGAGAAACTCGGGAGTTTCTGCACGGATTTTACATACTGTACACGTTCTTTGGTCCAAATAAGCAAATAACATGACACATATATAATAGAATTTGTTTCGGTACTTTAGGACTTGGTCCGAATAAGCGGCTGGTCCCTATAACCGGAATCGACTGTATGTACTTTCAGGCTGGAAGATATATGGACGAAAAAACAAACATCTGACTTAGCCATCTAAAGAAATGTATCCATGTTAATCAGATATCATTTACAATGATGCAGAAAGCCTTTTCCAGGGAACAGTGTACAATCCAGAACTGGATTACATCGTTTTGTTGTTCCTTTAAATAGCTGTAGCCTGTTCAGTATTCATTTTCCAGTGCTTATAAGAATTACACCTCGGATATGCAATACCTACTTTAATATAGTGCAATCTGTTTATTTGTGCTTATTCATACTTTTTTCTATTCTTTGAGGATTCGCGATACACACTGCTTCAAGGAAGAAAACACCTTTAAAAAAGGTTTTTCTGAAAGTCAACATAATTAAGTGTTGGATTAACCTTTTGCGGCTGCATTTGTACATTTAAACCTTGCAAAAGGTTATTTTTCACACGCTCTCTAATAGGGCCTTGAACTACTCCACCAGACTGGTGTAAATGATTTTCCATTGCATTATCGAACTTGTATGTAATTTTTGGATTGTAAAAAAAAATCCTATTAAAGATGTAACCATATTACTTCCTATGGGAATATGTGACATTTGATATGAAATTACGAAATCCGTATTATGTAGTCGTCTCCAGTGTTTCAGTGTAATGGCGTGTTATTGTTTTATAATAATGCACTCGCATTACTGAGTGTTTCATATTGATTGCAGAAATGAAACCATTTATTCTAGTGGTAGATGTTATTATTTTAATATTAGGGCCCAGCTAATTTGATTTATCTCATGTTTCATTTTTCACGCCAGATGACTTTTTCACTGTCACGAGTTTTAAATCAGCATGACCAGGAATTACTTTTTTTTTGTTGAGAAAAGAGTCAGATTTATTAATATAACACTTTTTACAGTGGAACATGTCTCAAAGCAACTTTACAGTATTTGAATGTCTACAACAGCCAATCCCAAACTGAGCAAGCCTAAGGCGTCAGTGGGAAGGAAAAACTCCCTAAACATTATAAGGAAGAAAGTTTGGAAGGACCAAGTCTCAGAAAGTGTGAATCAATCCTCCATGGGTAAAAAGGACTGTGTAGTCTTTATTACAACCTGTCGATAAGGAACATGTGAGAGATATAACTGCATTTTTATTTAAATTTTACACAATTAAAAAATGACCAGAACTGCTGCCTATGATGACTATATATGGTAACAGGCATATACTATTAATACATTTAAAAAATGAGATACGTAGATATACATTAGTAGCAAAATGTCTGAACTTACTAGTGAAAATGCTTTAATGGATCTTTTTGAAAAAGGATTCGTAATACAGTAAGATAATGGCTCAAAATGCACCTCAATGCTTTGTAACAGCTACTTGAACGTCAAAAAGTCCTGACTGTCATGAACTTTTCTCCACAGTCAACTGATCCAAACCCCATCAAGCTCAAGTGCACACAAAAGGTGGAACATATCAAATACTGGAAAATGTTAAAATGACTATAAAAGGATCCAGCTTTTCAAAAGTTTCTGAAATTGTTAATAAAATCGGTGAAAATGCAAAATAGAAGCACAATACAAGTCTCAGATTTACGATTTTCACTTCTACACTTATGTATATATATATATACTGCTCAAGAAACATTGTGTTGTTTAAGTGTTCCCTTTATTATTTTGGGCAGTATATATATATAAACATAAAAACAGTGTGTGTGTGTGTGTGTCTGTGTGTGTCTGTGTGTGTGTGTGTGTGTGTGTGTGTGTGTGTGTGTGTGTGTGTGTGTGTGTGTGTGTGTGTGTGTGTGTGTATATATATAATATTATTACACATATTTATATATGTGTGTGTGGGGGTGTGTAATAATAATACTATTAACATTAATAATATTAACAAAAATAATACTTTAATGGTATTAATTATTTGCGGTATTGCCAAATTGGATTTTTGTGTCCTATTTTATAATTTCTATTAATTTATCATGAATATATACATTTTAATTATATATGTGCATATAAGCACACACACTGTTTCTATGAGAGAGACAGAGAGCGAGAGAAATTAAGATTTAATAAGAATGCTAAAGTGCCAGAACAAAATGCCCCGTGTTAGAAGGCAGTGTAACAACAGGGACAATCAGTGTTAAGCTTTGGTCATATTGAAAAGTTGTAAGCATGATTTTATTTCTGTTAACTTCAGGTTTGATAAATAGGCTTTGTGAATTTCATAGACATATTACCTACATTACTCTAGGACTATTCAGTAAAGTCTTAAGTTGCTAAAAAGAAAACTAGTTCAGCAACTGTAAGGAGTAAAAAAAAAAAAAAAAAAAGCTAGATCTTAAAGATAATCCATTCTCGTGTGCTATTTTTCTGTGAAATAATTTATAGTGGGATGGAAAGTATGAAGGTCACTTCCTGCAATGCAGCAAAGCCGTTTTGCTGTTGGTCTTCATGCAAATTCATGTCTCAAAGTTTCACGGCAAGAGTTAGTTTGTTGTGTTAAATCTTTTCCTTTAGAAAATCAACGTACTTTGACATTAGGTTTGTAAGGCCTTTTCAGACAGGCTGCTTTGTGTACGGGCTGGGGCAGTAAACATTGAGGACACGGTGGTTAAACCTCTGTAGGTTGTGAATTTAGAGCCGGGCTCTGCCATACTTGAGAAAATTCTTGATCTATTAATTAATTTAGCTGTAAGTCACTCTGGGTGAGTAAATGCTGTGAACAATCTACGAAACAAGTGGTACGGTGAATTAAAGAAAATTCACTTGTTGTTATGATGATGAAAAACTACAATTAAGTACTCGGAACTATTCGCTGTCTACACTACAACAATGGGGAACTTTTGTCTCTGGTTTTCACTGGGAGTGTTCTGTGTAAAACCACTAAGCTCTATGAATTCCAGAGGAATCCATTATGACATTGCATTTACAGATTTACCAATGGTAGCTAATTAAGTATATAGGCATAATTAAGTACATTATATACACTTATATATAGCCTAATTACGTCATTATGCTTGTGTGTTACAATACATCATTTACATCGCAGGTAAGTGAAGCTTATAAACTTTGCAAAATATACACCTATATATATATATATATATATATATATATATATATATATATATAAATGTGTATGTATAATGCCTTTTATATTTTAAATAGTCATTTTTATCTACAAATTAATAAATGTGATCGGGGTTGAATTTATAAATATGTTAAAAATCCTAAATAAAATTTCTTGGAATTAAATTGAATTGAATAAAAAAATTCAAATTAAATTATAATGGTTATAAATATAGTCTGTGTTATTTTTTAGAATATATTTTTACATTTCTTTAAAAAACTTGAAAATGTTTTAAAAGTAAAAGCTGTTGATTTTAGGATTTTTAAAATAAGTATTCATTTTTATTGAAAAATTAATTCAACTCCTAAATAAAATCTGGAAAAGTTCTTACAATGAAATTTAATTAAATGAAGGTTTAGAGAGTTAAATTAAATTATAATGGTTATAAAGTGATAAATATAGTCTGTGTTATTTTTAGAATTTATTTTTTAGTTTGTTTAAAAACTTGACTTAAAAAATATTCTAAAAGTAATGGGTGTTGTTTTTAGGATTAAAAAAAACGTAAGAAAATATATATATAATGCCTTTTATATTTTAAGTAGTCATTTTTATCTACAAATTAATAAATGTAATCGGGGTTGATTTTAGAAATATGTTAAAAATACTAAATAAACTCTTGAAAAGTTCTTAGAAATAAATTTAATTAAAAAAGGTTTAGAGCGTAAAATTAAATTATAATGGTTATAAAGTGATAAATATAGTCTGTGTTATTTTTAGAAGAAATTTTTTTGTTTGTTTAAAAACTTGACTTTAAAAAATATTCTAAAAGGAATGGGTGTTGTTTTTAGGTGTTTAGATTTTTATAAATACGTAAAAAAAAAAAAAAATATATATATATATATATATAATTCCTGTTATATTTGATTTAGTCTTTTTTATTCAAAAATGTTTTTATAAATATATTAAAATTCCCCCCACCATTTTTTTTCTAATTGATCAAACTAAATATTTTTTTAAATGTAGTGTTTCAGAATAAAGCTAAATAAATAATAATATTACTTATACAGTTAAAAATTAATTTTGTTTACGCTAAAAGTAATAAACCTGTTATTTTAAGAACATTTTTTCAAATTTGTTTAAAAACTTTATTCCAAAAAAACATTATTAAAAGTAAAACTAATAGTTTTTATATTAGTTTTTTATATAATTTTAAAATACCTTTTATATTTTAAATTAGTAAATTATATTTTTACAAATATTTTTATAAATATGCTTAAAAAATAAAGTGAAAAATAAGAGGGTTTGTACATTTCATTTAAATATTTTATGCTAAAATTAATAACATTTATTTTTATAATATAATATAATAATGTTTAAAAATGGCTTTTATGATTCATTATTTTTAGATTTAATAAATGTTTATAAATGTATTTAAAAGTAACAAAAGATGAATTTAGAGAATATTTTTACAATATGCTTACATAAAATTATAAAATGTTGTTATTATCATATGATTCTAAACATAAAAAATAAACAATTTGTTTATTTAATTAGTCATTATTGTTTATTATAAGTTTAATCAATTTAATTCTTTAAAAAAATAAAAATTTACTCCACAAATATTCATAAAATAGTAATAAATAAAATGGCTCGTATATTAGTTATTTAAATGTTAAAAAAATAAATATTATTAGAAATATTTTTAAAATATATGCAAGAAACTAAATTGATCGAAATGTACAAAATTAAAATATATTAATAATAAATAAATAAAATAAATAAATAAATGGCTGGTGTATTTAATGAGTATTTTATGCTGAAAGTGTTTTTAGAATATTTATATAAATATGTAATTATATTAATAAAAGTGGGAGGAGCCATTTAAAGATCTAAAATGAGTAAATTAAGTAGAATTAAAGCTTAAATCGAATTAAAATGTGAGAATAAATAAGTTAATTATTTACAGTAATAATATTTTATAAGTTAAAATAAGAAATAAATGTAAATGAGAAACTACACTGAGCTTAAACTGTTAACACACACACACACACACACACACAAACACACACACACAAACACACACACACACACACACACACACTCCCGGTTGGGTCTGACTCATGGCTTGGCTGGGATTGACGGGCAGAATCCTGACGCACATTGTTATGGATGACAATAAATACACACACACACACACACACACACACACACACACACACACACACTTGCCAAGTGCTCATAAATGGTTCATGGCAGCACCTGTTTTTCTCTTCATCAGACTTTGTCCTCTTCTTGTAGCTGAGTGTGTGTACAGTACTTCTTCCTGCTCGTGTGTGTGTGTGTGTGTGTGTGTGTGTGTGTGTGTGATGTTGACTTTGCATGAGGAGTGTACTATGATGTCACTAATGAAGATGAAAGATGAGGAGGATTAGTGGAGGTTCCCACTGTATACACAAACA
>JAVSBV010000079.1:4548188-4567896 GCA_033117975.1 Parotocinclus spilosoma | reverse complement strand
TGTGTGTGTGTGTGTGTGTGTGTGTGTGTGTGTGTGTGTGTGTGTGTGTGTGTGTGTGTGTGTGTGTGTGTATTAACAATACCTCCAAAATGGAATGTGTGTAAGATCAGCGTCTGCATGTGGACTGATGGAACTTTGTGCATGTTTGAGCATTTTGTATTGTGTAACTGTGTGTTTGTTTTGACCTTGTGAGAAACATTGTCCTCATAATCATACCTATTCACTTTCTTGTTAAAAATTGAGCTCTTCTGGCCTATTCAATTTTTCTCGTCAAACTAACTTTACATTTGCCACCATGGAAGCCTTCAGCAGCTTAATCAGGGCATCTGATAATTCATCCATTAGAACGCCACACGAAAAAGTGTGATTCATCACTCTAGAGAATGCATTCAGCTCCAGAGTCCAACGGCAGCTCCTAGCAATCAGTCTTCTCCACAGTAGCCGTTGACCAGGCCATATATTTAACTGAGTCATAGACATCCTATGACAGGGCACATCAAAAATCATTGAGCTCCTCAGTAAGACCTGTGCTACAGCCAAAGTGTATTTTATTAATGTATTGCATGTGCATAATATGTCCATGGCTTGTGTAGATTAAAAAACAAATGGCTGCCCTTAATTACCCAAGTGTAAGTGAGTGTTTAGTGTCAGTATGGACTGGCCGCCCTTTCTGAATGTATCGCTATTTTGGGTATTTATGGTTTCCTTTCTGTGGATCAATAATGTCTTTATTCAGGATGAACTACTCACTGCGGATGAAAATTTTAAAGAAGGGAAAAAATAAAACAAAAATAGTTGTAAGTATTGTCAAGCAGCCATTTTTTACCAATTTGCTTGCAATTTGCAAGCTCATATATACACCATAGGGCAATTAGTCCTCTCAGACATATTCATTCTCCCTATAGTGATGCACTAGCAGAAGTGACTGTGGTAAAGGCTTAGCACTAGATTTAGGCAAAGCATGTTATAGCTACAGTAGTACACAAGTCATTGGACATAACTCACAACTCAAACATGGTAAATGTTAATAATGTCACAACCCTTTGTGGTTGGGAGTCAAATAGAACAAGAAGGATGGCCTTACACTGTTCCCTCTGTATTATGGAGAAACGAAATACTGACAAGTCTTTGAGAAAGCTCTAACAAGAACATACGCCTTGCCTTGTACCATGGCAGAGCATGAAACCCACTCACTCCACTCCCTCATTGACCTTTGCTCACATTATGGTTCTAGGCCTGAGCATTACATCATCATGGCATGTGTTTGTAGTGGAGTAAAGATGCCCCTGAACAGTACAATGGACTTCATGTTCGGAGGTGCAATGTAGATTGTCTGTGGGGTGTTGGTTTCGTGTTTAGTTTTATCATTGAAAAGTGTTTATTACAGTTCTATCATTCTAGTCCAAAGTGAATGATTGATTGTGGAACGTAGCATAATAGTTAAATACTGGAGGTCTGAAAGGTGTTACAATATGATGTTGCCATAGCAATAAATCCGGTCACGTTATTCATCTTGGATGGTCTGGAATTCTTTTACAAAAAAGAAACTAGACTTGATAATCTAATAACTATAAAAAATCTGATTTTGGCAGTCGTCCCATCAATTAGTATACATGCACTTGGGCAAGATAACAAGAAAGCTCTGGGTTTAGATGACTCTTCTAATAATCTGATAGAATATGAGTTCATAATTGATAGTAATAAATTCAAAAAGTTTAATATGAAGTGTTGTATAGCCATTTAGCAGGTGCTACGTTTAATTCTAGGCTTGCCAGATCCAACAAGTTAAAAAAACGACCAGCTCTATGGAAACAATCTCAACGGAAGTGAAATAATGCAGACGTGGCAACCGTGTTATGTTTGAGTGCAAAACTGATGGTAGTATGGGAATATATTTTTGAGATATTTGATTACTGAGTTAAAATTCAGTTCTCTTGATTAGATTTCTTAATCTGATTTCCACATCGGAGTATGTTGTATACATGACCACTTTTTCATGATCAAAATCGGGTAACTGCAGAAATCCTCAATTTAAACCTCAACCGCATTGCTCCGCCCCATGTTTAACAACAATGATGCGGTAATGCCAGATACTGCATTCATGTTGCGTTGACTACAGCAGCTCACTTTTTAATGGCCTTCCTCTCAAAGTTTTCAAACTACTTCAGTTTGTTTAAAATTCTGCAGCTAGAGGTCTTAAAGTTCTTACATTTACAAAGCAGTCACAGTGCTAACCCTAACCCTGGCTTTACTGGATACTGGTCTCATCTTGTATCAATTACAAACTTCTTCTCCTGACCTTTAAAGCTCTACACGGTCTTGCTTCATATTTGTCAGACCAGGTTGAGCTAAAAGTCCTTACAGAGAGCAGTAAAGACAACTGACACCATCACTGGGGTCTTAATGCATCATAGACATTTATCACAAATACTGCATCTGGAAAGCTACCAGTGATGTGCATGAGTCATTACACCCCTCAAACAAAGTTTTCTCCTTATTGCAGTCTGGCATACGTTACCAGAGCATTCATGCTGGCAATGCTAGACTCTAAAGCTTTCTACCACCAAGCTATAAGACTGGACTCTGGACCTGATGGTCCTAGGTTCAAATCCCACCTCGGCCAAGCTGCCACTGTTGGGTCCTTAAGCAAGGCCCCTAACCCACCATTGCTTGAATTGTAAGAATATATGAGTTGTAGGTCGCTCTGGATAAGGACGTTTGCTAAATACCGTAAATGTAAATGACCTCTCGGACCTAATCACCTGTGCTCATCCCCACTTCAGATATCATCTATGGTAAAATACTCTATATCATTTACGTATAACAAATAACTTTGTACATTTAGACCTTCTGTGTACGAATCCTTTTGTTAGCATTTTTATTTAAGTTGCAACTCTCTTGTATAATGCAGCAATATGTGGGTTTAACACAATTAACATGCTTATATTTTAAATGTGGATTTAATATGCTTCTATTTAATATGCTACAATACATTATGTAGGCTATATCATTATGAAGGCTTGTGTTGTGCCATATCATTTTTGTACTAGTACACAGTTATACCACAGTTATACCCAGCCATATGACCACTCATCTGCTGTATGAAAACACTGCTGACCATTTACATTTACATTTAACGCTCTTATCTTTTTCTAAGTCTTATCCAGACTTACAATTAATATAGTCTTAAAGTCCAAGCAATTTAGGGTTAAGGATTGAGCCTTGCTCAAGGACAGTTGTGGCAGAGGTGGGATTTGAATGCTGGACCTTCTGGTCCATAATCCAGTACCTTAACCACTAGACCACCGCAGTCCCGTATCCACTAGGATACCATAGCACTGTATACTACCCTTTATTGTACCGCCATGCGCCATGCAGATTGAACCCGGGACCTTCTTATTGTGAGGCAGCGGTGCTACCCATCGAGCCACCGTGCTGCCCTGGTCGTAGAGAAATGAAATTTGACTCTACTGTGAACTTGAATATTGCTAGAATGACAATACCCCATGCCCTGTGCTTCCATAGTACTGGGTTACTGTTCCTTATACCAGCCTTTAATTTTCTTTCTAATTATAGTCATTCAAAGCGATGTACAACTAATACAATATAATACCTTGTGGGTTAAGGGTTTTACCCAAGGACACAACAGTGGCAGTGGTGCAGATCTGGGATTTGAACATAGTATCTCTTAGTTTTCCTTAGATTTACTCTAGGGGCAGGTCATATAACATTACAGAAGCTAAACTAAGTAGATAGCTTAGTAGATATAAAACAGTTAATTGCTTTCTTTCTTTAAATCTAGATAAAAAAGATAAATATTTTCTCTTTAAGGACCACTTTAACAAGACTGTTTTTACTTTCTTACTGTTTTTTTTCTTTTCGTATATGGCCTCTCTCCTTTATTGTAATGCTTCCTTCAAATTTTGGATATATTCATATCTGTTATTTTTTTGGGAGGAAATCTTAGGTGCAGAAGGAAGATTCCAGGGTCAGTCGTAATAATGATTCGATAAATTGATATATAAGCATCTATAAGCATATATAATGATGATATATAAGCATATATGTTACATGCAATAGCTTTATATTCTCTATTTATTCTACACATGATATTGTATTCTGTTTTATTTATAATAGACTTTATGTATATTTAAATGAACATTTTATTAATTTTGTGAGCAGTATTTTATGTATATATAATACTGCTCTGAAAACTTTGGGAATATTTCAAAATTAAATATATTTTCTCTGTGTTTGTGTACAGTATATATGACGGTAACATTTTTGGAATGCCTAAGATCTTACCTTGTTGTTTGTTTGGTAAATATCCAGTCCATGCAGCAGATACTGATCAGGTTCTGGAAATATTCTTTAATAGATTGGGAGCTTTAAAAAGAATGTGTGTATGCTGGCTAATTTACTGCTGTGAGTTAATGAACGCTAAGATCTTAGCTTCACAGAATCATCTCTGGACAGCAAATGACCACAACCTTCACACTCTGAACACTCTTAGCCTGTCCTGATTGCCCTAAATAAATGGTTTTGCCTGTGTTAACAAATACGAAAAGGCCATAAATGAGGATCAGCACTAAGTGGCTACTGTCATGACTTCACCCTTACGCCCTCGCTCTAGTTCTCTACCTCTCCCAATCCTCAGACCCTTATCAGCTATTAAACTCTCTCTCTCTCTCTTTCTCTCTCTCTCTCTCTTTCTCTCTGTATTATATATTAATTGAGTTGATGTTTTTATCCCCAGTCCTCCCCTCCCCTGCTGGTTTGTGTATGTCAAAGCACCACAAATTAGCCCAATGTACGGTGCAGAGAGCCCTAGCTAATGAGGGGCTGTCAGTGAGGTGAATGCACAGGAATTAGCATGGAGCTCAGAGGAGTGGAGGGGGAGGGTACGTTTCTCTTTATCTGGGGGAGTATATGAGTTTGTTATAGCAAAACAGCTCAAAGGAGGTTTGTTGCTTTGTGGCGTGAAGGGATTAAGTTTTGAATGCAGGTAATGTTGTATAGTGCAGCGTCAAGCTGTGTGACTGGATTCGCGTTTAAAGTTGAGCATTAGACGTGTACAATGGTGTATTTTAATCACTGAAACAAATTATAGATTACATTTTCTGCTTGGTAATGAAATTTAGCAACCGCGCTCAGACTTTTGGAACGTACTTCCTTACTCAGTACACGTTAGCATGTTAAAAGTCTGGCGTGTGGTAAATCATTACGTTATAGAAGCAGACTGTAGAGATTAGGTTTTTAAGTGCTGCACTATTCCCTTAGCTCACTGAACTCATTTCATATTTCTTTCTGTCTTCCAATCCCCTCTCCCAAACCTAATGATAAGAAATAACTAATGGTAGAATAAAAGGTAGTTTTTAGTGCATTAGAGCTGGACAGTCATTCAGTTACCTTGTCATTCAGAATTATATCTGGTTATTTCATACTGATAATGGTGATTAAAGGTCTAATTGCACTTCCCTGTCACAACACTATTGAAAAATAGAATAAAGTAAAATAAAATCAAATAAAATAAAATAAAATATTTCAAGTTAATGTCAAAATACATAACAATAGACACATATATATATATATATTTACACGTGTATATATATATATATATATAACAATATAAGAACAACTTTTAATAAATAAATAATTCAATATAGTTAGATAGATCGATAGATAGATAGAGGGCAGCACGGTGGCTTGTTGGGCCTCACAAAAAGGTCCCGGGTTCAATCCCAGGGTGGAGCAGCCTGGGACCTTTCTGTGTGGAATCTTTTATGTCATCCCGCTGTCTGCGTGGGTTTACTCGGGGTACTCTAGTTTCCCCAAAAAGTCCAAAGACGTGCGTGTTAGGTCGTTTGTTTACTCTAATTTGGCGTAATGACCCGTCCATTAAATAATGCCTGAAACATCACTGACAATTGACGTTATATATAATTTTTATATTAATATATTAATTAATTATAATTCATATTTTATTTTTTTTTATTTATTTTTTTGATTAAACAATGCTGCCATAATAAACCTTGCATTTTCAGACATTTTTGGTGGTTGACTTGTGCTCACCTGACAGTTTTTGTTTATAAACTCTTTACCTTATACTAGATAATTTGA
Organism: Parotocinclus spilosoma; assembly: GCA_033117975.1. NCBI lineage: Eukaryota > Metazoa > Chordata > Actinopteri > Siluriformes > Loricariidae > Parotocinclus > Parotocinclus spilosoma. Next base: position 4,561,776 of record JAVSBV010000079.1, on the reverse strand, counting down.
TTCAGAAATCTTAGATTGTTGCACGCTGAGAACGATAACTTATTGTTGAAAAATATTCAAAAGTTTTAATAATATGAACAAACATACTACATTCTGTGTCTTTTAAGGTTTTTCTAAAAACAAACATTGTGATTTTTGAAATTTTAGAATTTTATTGGATCAGATGCTTTTTAAAGTCTAGCCTGGGAACAAAAAGCCAGTGTAGCAAAGTATTTATGTTTAAAACATTAAAACATGAAAATCATAGTGAATTTGATGCAAAAATTAATTATATTAACATAAATGTACGCAGATTATATATTCATGTTAGAAACACTTTATTGCTCATATCATTTTTTGCATCACCACACAATTGTTTGCACCACATTTTTTAGCATACTTTGCTACAGACTTTACAATGCATCTGCTCCAATAAAATGATGAATATTTCTTTTGAATAATTTAGAACAATATGAAAAGCAGCCTGAACATTAAATAGTACCGTCTCTGTCTCCTCTTTCCAAACTTTAGACTTCACATACCTGTCTGTAAATGTAGTTTTTTTTAAATCAAACGGTTAATTGGACTCTCACATGATCTCTATTAGATCAAATAATTGTGGTTTGGAGATTTTGCAATAACTGTAACAGGTCTGCTAATCAGATTGTAATTAGGATAATAAAACATAATTGTGAGGTTAGATAGCAGGGTTAATGTACTTTTGTGCTTTATTACATCATCAGACTCAATAAAATTGATATCTAACATTACCTATCTTTATCTGTCACCAATGTCATAGTCAATTATGTTTTAATAATTTCAGTATTTTTTATAATTTATTAGACTGATTTAAAAGTGAAGAAATAAGGCACGAGGCAGCAATGAGTCATTAATAAACTGTATTTATGTATCCAATTATTTTATTTAATAATGTATGTTTTAATATGGTAACAAATATGAACATATAGTGTACAATAAAATCTGATTAACTGAAATCAAAGTAAACAAAAAAAATAATTATGTTTTATAATATTGTTGTTCTCACTATTATATATTTAAGACTATGTGCTTGTATGTAGTGTAAACAAAATATGTTTCATGTTGATTTATAATGACAAAATCTGATTTACTAAAGTGGATAAATATATTTTAAAAAGTAAAGCTCCTATTTTTAATCCCATTATTCTGGTCAGGGCTACAGAGGAGGGTCTGGAGCCTGTAACAGAATCCAGTCCATCACAGGGTTCCATAACCGCACTACCCCGATCTTTATATGCTATAATATTATTAGTATTATTGCAGACCCAGCCCAAGGTTTTGAATCCAGGTCCTTAGGAATTGCTGCTTTTCTGCAGCTGATTGTCACCCTGACACTGAAATATACATATATTGATATGGAATATGTTTATTATTTATTTGTTTATTTAGTTATTTACTAGTCACAAATATAGACATATAGTGTCTGGTATTATGTTTTAAGTTTTAAAATAATACAGTCTGACTATTTTTATAATTATATCTTACTTTGATTTATTTCCAAACATACGTTATAGTGTAAATATAAGGAAAATTTTACTTTTTACACTTTGTATAATACTAGACTAGGCAGACTTGGTCCTACCCAGTCCCACCAGTAACTCCGTAACTCCGTCCATCATTCAGTTACTAGGACACGATATGCCTCCAATAACTTACCGCTGAGGACTCATTATCTTAAATCTATTTTGTTATTTAATTTACATTTTATTACTAATTTAAATTGTGTTATTAATCTAAATTGTATTATTGACTTGGTTTAAGAAAGTTAAAATTCTATTTCTTCCGGCTACACACTCACTGGTCACTGTATTAGGTAGTCCTGTGTTGGACCCCCTTTTCCTTCAGAAAAAATTGCCTTAATTCTTCATGGCATAGACTAAGTAGCGTGCTGGAAACATTCCTCCGAGATTTTGGTCCGTATTGACATGATAGCATCACACAGTTGCTGCAGATTTCCCTGCTCTCCCAGTGGATCAGCAGTTTCAGAAATATTCAGACCAGCCCATCTAGCAACATCAACCATACTACATTCAAAGCCACTTAAGTCACTTTTCTTGCACATTATGATGATCTGTTTAAATCTTAGCAGCTCGCCCTGGCCATGTCTACATGCCTTAATTAATTTAGTTGCAGCCATTTAATTGGCTGATTAGATATACGCGTCAACGATCCTTTGAACAGGTATATCTAATAAAGTATCCGTGAGAGTACCATTGCAGTCTGAACAGCTCAGTGTCTCAGTTACTTTCATAAGTTTGAAGACTGACTCAGATGACAGGATAACCCACGATAAACCACAAACAATTCATTACTCATACTCAACCTGATTCATCTCATCTTCATTTTTATGTTAGTTCAAATATCGAGTGCAGAGAAATCACCAAACTGTGCTACAGTACAATGACAAAATAGAAATGTTTGTAAATAGTGATTAATATTAGTCTTTATTAGTCTTTTGCCATCAGATTTCGCCCTTATTCAGAGCGACTTACAAAAGTGCTTTAACATAATCAATTCCTAATAATCAGGATTCTAAACAAGAATACACTTCTAAAACTGTAAAGGTTTTTAAGAGAGAGAAAGACAAGGGTGGTGGTGGTGGGGGGGCTTTTAGTTGAGGTAAGTGGGTCTTCAAACAGCCCACATATTCTGCACTTACCTCAACTAATACCCCCCACACACCCTAGTCTTTCTCTTAAAAAAAAAAAAGTTTTTAAATGTTTACATATTACATATGTTATTATTTAATCTAGAAATGAGGACAGGATGCCTTTCCCTACAGACAGTTTAGGGCTCGGACATTCATTAGCTGAATTATTATGAACTCTGGGATAATGAATGGATTTTAGTGCTTACTGCCCTCTGTCTCTGGTGATTCATTTTAGTAAACACCATTCCCAAAACGGCAGGCCAGAAATATTTGAGAGCCATGGTAGAGCTTGGACCGCCTAATAAATCAAGCAATGGCCAAAATGAGATTATCTGTAACGGGAAACAATGTGCTTCATGCTGTGCCAAAATGCAGTGGCCATGCGCGAAGAGCTCAATGCAAGGTCTTTTTTTGCTATTGCTCGCTCAGGTTTTACCTGGGTACGTCTCTGATGGCCTCTCGGCATCGCTAAACTTTGGTATGTATGTGACTGTGGATGTTTGATCAAGCCAGAAGGCATTGTGTTTTGACAAAGGGCTCACTCTGCCATAGCTGCGCACTATCGCAGCACATTTTAATGTTAGAAGTCAAAATAGGGCAGATTCACTTGCTTGCGTGGAGCTAAGTGCATTCTTGGCTCGGACAGCCCCGGGGTTGTGTATGCACGCCAAAGAAGCCATTTGTTACGGGCCACGGTTACTGCCCTGTGTCTTAGTGTGAGGCTCTGGCAACCCTATGTCTACACCAATTTGTGCTCTTATTTATGGCTTTGTGTTTTCTCTCTCTATTCATTTAAATGATTCTGGAAATATAATTGACTCTGATCAATAGTGTAAGAATTTGGACCAGTATTGGAGAAAAGCAGAAACGTATGAATAAAAAGTAAGAACAGTCTAAACTAAATAAAAAAACAAAAAAAACTGAGAAACCAGCCTTTTCCTTTAGTTCACTGTGATCTAGTCCTAATTAATCAGCTCATGTCAAGCATCTTGGAGAAATTCCACATTATAAGCTGTACGTTATATTTGTTTAATCATGCACACCTGTTTAACTGCTTATTAACGCAAATATCTAAGCCAATCGCATAGCAGCAATTCAATGAATTTAGGCATGTAGACACAGTCAAGACGACCTGCTGAAGTTCAAACCATGTATCATAATTGGAAGAAAGGTTGTTTAAATGACTTTAAATGGCATGGTTGGTGGTCCTGGATGAGTTGGAATATATAATAAATGCTTCCACACATAGTCATCTGTAGGACAGAGGACAGTCCAATAAAAGAGAAAATATCCAGTGAGCGACAGTGCTCTTTGGGTAAAAATGCCTTCTTTAGAGAAGAAGTTCAGAGAAGAATGGCCAGACTGATTCGAGCAAATCTAAAGGCAACAGTACCTCAAATCACAACTTGTTACCACCGATGTATGCAGAAGAGCATCTCTGAATGCCCAACATGTCAAACCTTGAAGCATATGGGCTACAGCAGCACAATAACAAACCAGTCACCTAAAAACAGGCAACTGCGGCTACAGTTTGCACAGGCTCACAAAGGTTGGGCAATAGAACATTGGACTGGTCAGATGAGTCGATTTCTGCTGTGACATTTGGATGGTAGGATCGGAACAACATGAAAGCATGCCGCTGCTGGTGGTGCACCTTTGGCACACTTTTGGACTTTTGGCCCCTTAATGACCACAGTGTACCATCTACTGATGTTTACTTCCAGCAGTATGGTAAGTTACTAGTTTAACCAGTTTCTTGACATTGACAGTTAACTGTGCTCAGATGGTGTCTACAGTCACCACATCTCAGTCCAATAGAGCATCTTTGGGATGTGGTGGAACACAAACTTTGAATCATGGATGTCCAGCTGCCAAGTCTGCGGCAATGACACAATGTTTCTAGAACTTTGCTGAATCTATGCCATTAAGAATTGAGGCAATTTTGAAGGCAAAAAGGGGTCCAACCCACGGTACTAATAAGATGTACCTAATAAGGTGACAGGTGAATGTATAGCTTTGTCTAGTATAAGCCTGCAATTTGACATTACAAAGTGTAGTTATTTATGTCGTTTAAAATTGTTATTGCTCTGGTAATTGCTTTTGTTTGTCGAAGCTTATATTATATTGTCCACATGTATGTAGTGGTTTTTAAATAAAATATAGTTTGAAAGTCTAATTGTCAGATATGAACAAGTACAAATGTGATTTGTTGCCATTCATTTGATAAAATTGGTGCAATTTAAGTGATTCTGACAATACATTCTGACAATGCTTCTTTAAAATACTTTTCGAAGATACTTTTCTTCAAAAGTTTCTACTTTTATAGAGAAAACAAGCCTAACGCTTTTTATCAGTAGAAACCTAAACATTACTGTGCAAAACTTTAAACAAAGTGCACGTCTCCTGAATGAAAAACAAAAACGCAAACCTTGCAGGAAAGAAACTTAAATATTAGGTACTTTTACAAAATCTAATGAACTACTAACCATGAATTAATTAGGTTTTGAGACTTTAAAAAAGACTAATGCATTAGCTGGAAAAGTGCCCAAACTTTCACAGATGCCAAAACTTTATGTTGCATTATTTTCCCATTACGTTTTAAAATGTGTACATTAAAGTTTGCAGAAATATGTTATATTTATGTTTGTTCTCCACAGAGGTTATTTATTAATTCAACAAAATCTGAAGAGGGCTGTCCAAATAGTAATGCATATATATATATATATATATATGTGGACCTTTCCAACAAATTGGTTCAAAGTCAGAGTTATCTAATGTTCACGTCTGGTAAATTACAGTCAGTTTTTATTGTATATTTAGACCATTTTTAAGTGTTTTCCTCTCGCAACATTTAAAATTAACTACAAAAATATAGTCCGTACATGGGTAGTAAATACTCTTTGGACAGTTGCACACACATAAGATCATATCATTATTTATTAAAACCGAAAATGTTTCCTTGATTACAAAACTGTGCTCAGTACTGATGAGTGTTACACATTTTTCGTTAGACTTTGACACACAAAAAACTACAGGATCTACTCATAAAACAAGGTCCTTCCTGGAGTCTCACCTCCTGGTGTGAAAATGCAGGTGTGTGGTTAAAATAAGGCACAGTCTACACCTTGCGTCTTGGTAATAAATAAAATTGTGGAAAAAAATCTTTTTAATAAATCTAAATATTTCTTACTTTAAGATGATTCAAAATTATATTTGAAGAAACAACATTTACAAGAAAATGTAGGTATTATTCACAAGTTAAAAATTAGGGGTTATGGTAGCCCAGCATTACTTTTTTATTGGTTAAAAATTTTTTTTTTTGAAAGTTTGGAATAAATGGAATTTAGTCTGATTTTCTTGAGTATTTTTACTGTAATGTATTGTAGAGTATTTTTACTATATTGTATTTTAGAGTATTTTTTACTGTATGGTATTTTTTATATGATTTATTCTTTATTTTGACTGTATTGTTACAGTGTTGAAAAGTTAGATGAAACTATAGAATATGAGGACAGTACTGTTTCAGTACAAGGGCAAGTACAATAGTTTACATTTAAATTATTTTAAAGCTATTCACATGTGTATTTCTTTTCAAAACACATACTTATTTACTATTCTCTACATATTATATAGGGCACTATTAGCTTATAGGGAACCGGATTTGTGAGGGAGGATAAAAAATTCAGAAGTATCCTTATTCGCTTTGCTCATTTCTCTGGGACTGATTCCATCACTCACATATACACACTTCCACTTTGTTGCATTGTACGTAGGATAATAGCTTGTACCTGCTGTTTCTTATAATAGTACCTAATAGGATGATTACTTCATTATATCAGTTTGTCAGGTACGAGTCTGGTAATTACTGTTGTGTTTTTTTCAGGTTTTTTTATTGTTGTTCTGAATGTGACACCTTGGCAACCCTCAGCCAGAAACAATGAAATAAGACAAAATAAGACATGATAGAATATTGCACTGTTGTATTGCAGTGTATTGACATATGAATGTCAATATTTTCCATTCTTTTATATCGAAAAGCATTAGTAAATAGTAAGATCAGTATAATAGTTATTTCAGTAGTAGGTGATGAGATCCAATAAATACTCTTCCATTATAAGTGAATCTTGAGAATTTCTCAGATGTGGTGTTCACATAATGCTAAAGTATTTCTTTGTTTCAGTCTTGCTTTCATTCTGTCTCTGTATCATGTTCTCACCGGGTTCTGCATTACGGTTACACTGAACAGAGCTAAAGAAAAGTGTCACCATCGCCCAGCCGCTCTATTACTAACCCAAACAGGCTGCTAGCTATTCACAAACACAAGTGTGCGCATGTGTACAAATGCACGCTCGCACTCATAACAATGTGCGTTAGGCTGCCAGAATAACAAATAGGTTGTGCAGAGCGTGCATGCTAATGTCATGTTGTAAGCAGTTCTGTTGACAAGTGCTAATACTTCTTTTACACTATCATCAAACGCAGCTAATACAGCCACCGTTGCTGGCTCGCTCGCGCTACCGGGCATGATGGATGGTGACCTTAATACAGGTTAGCCAAGTTTTGAGAGTAAAACCACCTGTCATTAATCACTGAATTATTACAATGTGCTTTAATTGGTTAAGGACTGCTTATTTCCCAAAGAGCTCCAAGAAATTGGGTTTGGGCACCTTCTAATTTGCAGAGTGCATTTCCATTATGAGCGCCATTTTAATATTAGGCTTCTTTGTAACACAATCTGTGCGACACCCTAGCAATGTATTAATTGGGCGAGAATGCAGAGCAAGCGTAAATCTGCGTGGTCGCCGAGCGCGTTCTGTGAACGCATACGAATATATAGAAGAGCAAACGTGTTCAGATACAGAACAGAAGCCCGTGTGAAGCTGCTGAAGCAGGGTGTAATGTAGCAAATATTGGATTATTATTTTTGCCTGCCTTGCGGTTACAAAAGAACAGGATCATTGTTTGCTATGTTTGTAATAATCACACATCATGTGTATTAGGGCTGTACCGATCCGATATTTTGTATCGGTATAGGCCCGATATGTGGCAAAATTACTGGATTTGAGATCAGATGGGGGGAAAACAGTTTAATCCGATATCTTTCCTATCACGTTTATACTTTACTACAATTTGGACGACACGCGGTAAACAGAGATGTGTCACGTGATCAATAGCTGGAATTCGAGTTAAAACTGTTAGCTAGCGGTGTGGTCATCATGTCAGCTGTGTGGAGTTATTTTGAGCTATTGAGCTTTTATGATAAAAGTAAAACAGCCAAGTGCAACGTATGCAACACCAGTGTTTTAAGAGGTGGTAGCAGAGAATCGGTCTGATATCAGTACTGGGCAGACAAAAATGGTATCGAGCCAGCCCTAATGTGTGTATATATAATAGAGGTGTGCACAGTTTAATGACTGCGATAACGTTTTTGTGAATTGGGTTTCTGACCGAAATAGACGTTGACCAGACATTACCGTAGTCACATAGTCTTTTTATGCTAATGTGTAATGTAAATATTAAGAGCATTTTAACAAGAAATGATGATATATTATAATGAGATATTATAATGATATACAACTGGTCCACAAATGCCGCTAAAAACACCTAATGCCTAAATTGTTTATAATAAATACACTTTTGTAGTTTATGGAAATGTACAATAATGACATTGAAAATTGAAAATACAGTAATGTACTGTTATGACCATGTCTAGTGAAAACTCTAACACTTAAAGAGGATTTATATTGACTGTTAAGGTGACTGAGTTGATTTGTCACTTTTTGTTTTGTTCCCTAAGAGGATTTTTAAAAAAATTGTATGAATTATAATATTTCCAATTTCACAAAATTCCAATGTCGTAATGGTGGCCTGGGGCAGTCAGGGTCCTGACTTCCATGGTGTTGGTGTGGAATTTTTCCACTATGTCCTGTCTGTTGCTAAGTCTTGGAGTTCCTCATGTCTTGCCACACTAGGAACACTCCACTGGGTACTGCAATCTGAACACTTTTGAACTTTTTCTAGCAGTGTTATACTGCAGTCTTTTAGCATTGTGTTCACATATTTAACGCATGTTTCTCTCTTATTGTGTCTTTGAATTTTGGTTATGAAGGATGCTATGCCATGTGTGAAATTGCTGGTCTTTCTGGAAGTCGGTTGTTTAAGTCTACGGCTATGATATGACAGCCCGTTATAAAAACCTGCTGGACATATGTTCCGGACATAGCCTAAGAGATAGAGCCCCTCACATATTACTTGGTGGGCTATTCAGATATGTCATTTTCCCTTTTGTTTCTGAAATAGAAGAGTGTCCTTTGACTTTTGGCTCACCCTGAATTGCTTTGTGTTTAAGCGGACTGTTCCGTCTGCATGCTTTTGTGAGGAGACGAGCGATGCAGTTGTCAGTCTGTAAGTGTGACATGATGATCTTGTGAGTGCGTGAGTGTGTGTGCATGTCTGAGTACACATATTTGTGACCGTGCTGCTACAGTGGCTGGCCATTGGGAAATCAAGCAGCACTTTGTCATGCATCCTTAAAGGCGTGACAAAGTGTCCCATGAGACGGCGGCTGATTGGTCTGGCAGGATGGCAGGGCCGCCGGCTGAGTGACAGGCTGGGAAATGAGGGACAGGAGGAGGATGCGAGTCATGCGAGGGTGTGCCCTGGTCATGTCATTTCTTTTTAAGAAAAAGAAAAATATGCACATATACATACAACGATATCATTCAGTATATCCTGCAGCAGGCTCCACCGCTTCACTGTGCATAGATTTAAACTTGGAAGGTCTAGTGTCTTAGCTGGAGTATGCTATGAAATTACACTTTAGCATTAAAAAATATGGAAATTTAGTCCATTGGGTCCCAAAGGAGGACAAAGCAATGAGGGCTGCTACTAGTGTTGCAGTCAAGGTCCAGTCCGAGTTAAGACCAAGACTGGGACACCCTGAGTCTGAGTAAAGCTAAAGACTAGGATACGCTGAGTCCGAGTAAAGACAATGGCTGGGACACGCTGAGTCTGAGTAAAGCCAAAGACTAGGACACGCTGAGTCCAAGTAAAGACAATGGCTGGGACACACTGAGTCTGAGTAAAGCCAACGACTAGGACACGCTGAGACTGAGTAAAGCTAAAGACTAAGACACGCTGAGTCTGAGTAAAGACAAAGACTAGGACACGCTGAGTCTGAGTAAAGACAAAGACTAGGACACGCTGAGTCTGAGTAAAGACCAAGACTCGGGCACTTTGAGTCAGAGTAAAGCCAAAAACTGGGACATGTCGAGACCAAGTCAAGACCACTTTATATTAATTACCATTCATTATAAATGATATATTCTTTCTGCATTTACATTCAGCTGAACGTTTCTTCTTTAATGGATTTACAGTGCTTCACATAACCAAAGAGTATAATTCCAGATATTTGTACATTTTAAAATGCACATTTGCAATCTGAACGTCAGACCAATCTAAATAAACTGAGATCACTGACTGGATACTGAATGAGACAAGTAGTAACTTGTTTTTCCCTTTTGCCAAGTTGAGTGCAAATTTTAGTTAGGCATATATAGAAGGAACTAAATTATTCTGTTTAAATGGTTTTTTTTCAGCGATAGAAAGACTTTAGTTTATAATTAACGTTATCTCGGACAGATGCATCGGACCCTGTTGGTCTCGACAATTTCCAAAACCACCTTCTACTGAGACCAAGTCCAAATGAGGTTAAGACTGAGATGAGACCAAGAACTGACTTGAGTACAACAACACTGTTATACAGTAACAATGTAAGCAACATAATGCATGTCACTTATATAAACTGGTTTACTTTCATTCCTGTTTCATTTAATTTTTAAGACCATGTTAAGACTGCTCTAAAACTCAAATAACTTGAACTAAAACTAAAATTAGTAGCACAACTGAACTGCATAGTGATTTCACCATAAAATTCCAGTACATTATTCAGTTACTGATTGGTTAGAAGGATTTTGGGGAAACCAAACCTGCATGGTGTGGTTTCCATTATGAAACACTCCTCTATCAGGAAGTAGTGTAGATACTAAGTAAAATATTACTACTTATACCTCGCCAGCCGTTCAGGCTGCGACTTGGTCAACCGTGTGCTGGCTCATTCCAGAAAAATGTGGATCGCAAAATTCCTTTCCCTGTAGTTCAATGCTGTGTCTGAAAGAGGATGTTTTAGAGGGCCTTTTTCTTGAGCACTTCAGAAAAAAACCCTTTATACTAGTCTCATAAATGTGCCCTGTAAACGGTTAACATATCGCTGTGAAACAGGTAAATATTGACTCATTTGCCAATGAAAGGCAGCAACATTTGATGACAGACTTCACAAGAGTTGTGAATGTGTTTCAAGTGCTGAGCCTCTTCTACCTGTCAATCAAATCCACTCAATACGGTGCTCAGCATGCCCCGCTGATTGACGCGTTTAAAACCCGCATTTACTTATTGCACAAAGCTAATGTGTGTTCACGAACAGCATTAAAGCACTGCATTTAGAAGATAGTCAGTTCATTTGCCAGATGTAAGGTTTTTTTTGGGAATTACAACAGTAATCCTCTGACTGGAATAAGCAGCCTTTATTTTATTGTGATACCTTTTTTCCCGCTTGAGCTCTTTGACTTCCCATTTTTTGACTTGTGTTCGCTTTGTAAAGCGTCTAAAAGATTTCTCTAGCATGGTGCTGGTTGTGTAAACCTTTTTAGATGAAGCACCATATGTGGCATGTTAAAGGGCAAATTTGAAAATACAAAGATGTAAGACTGAAAGATCCTAAGAAACAGACGTGCTACGATTTGCGGTACTTTGCAAAAGTCTTAGGCCACCATTCGATTTGCTGTTATAGCAATTCACCTTGGTTTCCTTCTGAAAAAGGAGTTTCTTGGATTCCTCATCAAGGCTCTTGAGACTGTAGAACAGTCAGCTTTCAAAATGCCAGATGCTGCTGTTACTCGAGTGTAAGTGGACGTCACATATAAATGGTAAATGCTTGCCACTATAGCCGATAGACTCTGTTTTTCAGATTATTTTTTATTTATTTTTTCATTATTAATACAAATTTCTTATATTTTCTGGTTGTATTCTAGGTGACTGGGAAGTAATTGTATATGGCCATTAAACCATTGCACAGTACTATACACATGAACCATTCAAGCATTTTGGTTACATGCTCACTGCAAACGGCCTAATTCTGATTTATTTTCATTCATATGTGACAGATTTTTACTTGGCAATCAGGTCAACAAAAAACACGTTTGCTCCACCCATATCACTTCCAGTCTTGACCACTTTCATATGTGGTACTGAAATCTGACATATATAGTATCTGCTGTGGCAATGTACTTAGATCGGATTCATGTTTCTTGCTGGACATCGAGGAGTAGCATGTTATAGTCAGGGATGAGAACGTCAAGTTTTGCAAAACTCCTGAACAATCAAACAAACTGATGACTTCCTGATGCCACGTAAATTACTGTGATAATGCCACTGGGTACAATCCAGCCCCTACTTGCTTTTTTAACAATGAAAGATACAAATCTTGAAGAAAGTTGCACACATAGATAAACACTTTTTAAAGTTTTCATAAATTCAGTTTCTGTAAAGCGGCGCCATCGTTGGTCTCACATTCAGTTACTCGCCACAGAAAGAAATCTTAGCCTCCTTTGTTTTTTTTTAATTAGACCCCTAAGCATTGTGGCACACATTCAGCACAAATTTGAGCTTTGTGACATGGTGTGTTATTCTACTGGAGGGGAAGATGGTTCCCTGTGGTCAGAAAGAGATGAACATGGTGAGCAACAATACTCAAGGTAGGCTGTAGCCTTTAAACGATGCTCAATTGGTAATAAGGGGCCCAGAAAGTGCCAAAAAAATATCCCCCACATGTAACAATTATGATATGTTCCAGTGTCCATGTCTAAGATCTGTGAAATGAGTCCAAGCAGGTGTGCTGTCATGCACTTAATGCATCCTTCCTGATGTTTAGTTTAGGTTTGACCAGCATGGGGATTCAGACAGGGGTGCGGGTGTTGAGAATCAAGCCATTCATATTACTCGGGTGAACTTTCCCTTCAATTCAGTCCATGACTTGCTTGCTTTCAGGATTTGTCGAGCGTACCAGAACTGTTGGGCTTGTTCCAGCTCAGCTGTGTCCTTTCGAGGATTTCGAAGAGTGTGAGTGAACCCAGAAGAATGATGTGTTGAAACTGGGGAATGTTTTCCCATTCCGCTTGTCCAGCTCACCTGTTTGGGGAGGGTGGTTCAGGGCATGGGATAATGAATGATTAACTGCCAAAGAAACCAGTGATGATGAGGTGCATGATGTCACCTCTGATAATGAATAGAGCAGAATGAGGACGATAATGGATTTGTCTTTCAGACACTCACAACCCAATGCATATCCATACAGCTACATCTATGAGCCCTGGCACCCCCATCATTCTGTGGCCAAATTTATGATCCTAATAGGCATCTCTAAAATTCCCAGGGATGAGGTGTGAGGATTAACAGCCTCACCAACTTTTATTATCTGTGTGGTGCTGGTCGTAATTAGGTTAAACAGATTAGATGGGTGCTGGCTGAGTAAATGCCTCGCATCCAGGCCTGTAGATTTATAGCTTCACTAGGCCCTTTGAGGCTCCTCTTAATGCACTCATTTGATGGTGTCGCATATGCTTGACATGTTTGTCACCGCCGCCCCAGCACTTTAATACGATCTGTTTTAAGTGTAACTAATCACAATTGGTATTAGATGGCTGAAACTGGCACTTTTTCCAGTGCTGAAATCTGACAGATAAGATTGATTTATTGACTCAGTTTAGCTCAGCATTATCATAGAGGGTATATATATATATATATATATATGTGTGTGTGTGTGTGTGTGTGTGTGTGTGTGTGTGTGTGTGTGTGTGTGTGTGT
>JAVSBV010000079.1:4524621-4541701 GCA_033117975.1 Parotocinclus spilosoma | reverse complement strand
GAGAGAGAGAGAGAGAAAGAGAGAGAGAGAGAGAGAGAGAGAGAGAGAGAGAGAGAGAGAGAGAGAGAGAGAGAGATCTTCAAATCACTGAAGATATGAAGGTTTTTCCTCTTTGGAACCTCCTTAAGCTCGTCACCTGGGCCCAAACGCCCACCACTGGAGGCGGAGAAAGGAGGCAACAGTGTATGAGAAGAGTGGCAGCTGTGAGGGAGGGAGGCAGCAGCGGAGGAGGAGGGACCAGGAGCTGATGATGTCTCTGAGGAAAATGATCTCACGCACTGAACGGAGCGCGCTCCTGTTCACACCCGGAGACGCGCTTCGGCTCGAACATCGCGTCATACGGACCGATTAAACGGTGTCGTTCATTTAGATCTAGTTCGGTCCTTGGCCGTTCGGTGAGTTATAATTTGCTTAAACCTCCGGAGAAAGACAGTTAGAAACTCGGAGCAGGTGGCGCACGTCGGAACCCAAGTATCTAAACCGCGCTTCTTCCAATCCTACTCTGAAGCTGTGCGGTCTCCTGGTTTAGTTATTCCACACACAAGCTTAGAAGTTCATTTTTCTCAGCCTTGCTGGGCTCATCACTAACTCAAGAACTTCCTGGGATTTTAGGATGCACATTCTTCAGTTATTCACCCGGTTTTTATAGAACTCGTATTTTCTTTACGTTGCATCGGCACTATTTGAAAAACAGGCAATGTTTCCCGAAATCAACAACAAGGTAAATGCGTGCTTTTCTTCTGAATGTGTGTAGTGCATGCTTGTAAGATTTACTAACGACACCGGAGTAAACTGAGGGGAGCAGATCGGATCATTTGAAAGCTATAAAGCATTTCAGTGCACCTCTATTTAGATTGCTGATAATGCTGATAATATTCTAGATGCTTGGCTTCTCTCTGCGGAGCTGATCAAGAACTTCTTGGCATTGGTGCTGTGGATGATGAACCTTCACCATGCATTGCAACAGTTCAGTCAATTTCTGTTCGAATGAGACTTGTGCACAAAACATAGGAAGTTTGTCTTTTTTAGAGCCCCCTTTTTAAACAAGACTGCAAAAAAGTTCCCAGACTGATCTTTCTATATGCTTGGAATGGACTCATAATTGACATGTCACCCAAAGTCAATAAAGAATACTATTTAACAAAAGGGGTTTTAAATCTTGAATGTGTTTCTTTATTACTTTCCTGATAAACTTATTTATAATGTACATTGTTTATCAATCCGTCCGTCCGTCAATCAATCGATCAATCATATTATTCTGAGCAACGTTCTGTAATAGGATGTATCTTTTTACGAGGCAACATTGAAGATATGACACTTTGATATAATGTAACACTTTACAATAATGTCTACAGCTTGTATAACAGAGTACAACAGTTGCTGTGCCCAATAAGAACACGCAGCCATTCATTATTAAACCACTGGCAACAAAAGTAAGTAAACCCCAAAGTGAAATTGTGCCCAATTAACCATTTTCCATGAGCAGTATCATGGGACGTGTTACTGTTACAAGGTCCCAGATCTAAATGGGAAGCAGGTGTGTTAAAATGGTGTTATCGTTCATACTCGCTGTTATATTGGTCATTGGAAGTACAACGTGGCACATTATGGCGAAGAATAGTTTCTGAAAAAAAGGGTGACAAGGTGACAAGGGTGTCTTGCCTACAGTCAAGCATGGTGGTGGGGATGTCATGGTTTGGTGCTGCATGAGTGCTGCCGGCTGTGGGGCGCTACAATGCCAAGGGAGGTCACACTAAATACTGACAAATCTTGAATTTGGGTTATATATTGTGTACTTTCTGTTTGTGTCTTAATAAAGAGATAAAGAAATGGTTATAGAACTAAATATACATGGTCTTTATGTATAATATGTAGGTCTTTATATATATATATATATATACACACACACACACACAGTATATTCAGTGGTATTTTTCCACTGCTCTTCTTGGTTAAGTACCAGTACCCCGACACGTGCAGGATTGGACTTGGAGGAAGGACATTCCGTGCATTCTGTTTCTATCATAAACCTTGGAGTGTAGTGTCTAGATCATCCAAGGTAGTTTCTTTCACAGCAATGTTTTTTCAGTCACCAGGAGCTCCCAGTTTGTTTGTTCATATCCATGTCCAGTGGATTTCTCAGATGACCCACCAACAGTCTTAGCATTGTAAAATCTATTTGCTGCTCATTAGTCAAATGGTTGGTACATCGCTTTAAATTGTGTTTGTTTTTGTTATATTTTGAATTTATTATATATTTGGAATAAATTTTGATTTAAAATGGTTTTCAAATAAGAGGATGCTAAGGGCAGAAGGGAAGGGGCAGCATGTTGGCTTGGTGTGCAGCACTGTCGTCTTACAGCAAGGAAGGCCTGGAGTCCTTGGATCCTTCCTGTGTGAAGTGAATAAGGGCAGAAGAGGGGCACAGGGCAGCCATGGAATATATATATACCACCTACTTGAAACCCTCCAGGCCTTCAATGGCTGCCCTGTGCCCCTCTTCTGCCCTTATTCACTTCACATGCAGAGCAGAGCACACCAGATAAGGATGAAGAAGGAGTCTGCACGCTGCCCCAGATGCAACTCACGCATAGCCACTGCATCACAGCTCTCTTTCTGAAACCTGCATAAACAAAAGCGCTGTGGATTTGTGGAGCAAAATGACATTTGCAACGTCCATTGTATGACTTTAATTAGACTTTTATTCTGTGCCACTTGCACACCGTTTCGTCTTTCAGTTTCTCTGACATGTTTAACAGAAAGGTACTGTAGTAGCCTAATGGTTAAGGTACTGAACTACATATCAGAAGGTCCAGGATTCAGATCCCATCTCTACCCAGTTCCATATCAACAAGCAGAGCATGAAGAACTCAGTCTTCATTTCATACAGTTTCTTACAATTCATTCAATGGTGGGTTAAGGGCCTTGCTCAGGGACCCAACTGTGGTAACTTGTCAGAGGTGGGATTTGAACCCTGGACCTTCTGCTCCATAGTTCAGTACCTTAACCACTATTCCACCACAGCCCCGACTCAGATTACACCTGGGTAACTCGTATATATGCAATGAGTAATCCGGTTATTGGGATAAAATCCAGCTCCCTTTATCAGATTACTGGACTACATTACTGGACTAGATTTCGGGATTATGCTATATACATGACCACTTGAATAATCAGATAACTGCAGAAATCCAACTATGATCAGATATGATCAGATTATTAAGTGCATGTCAACACACTCAGTGTAATATAAATCCACTGACTTCACCAAAGCCTCTTGGGTTCACTTGCTCTGATGTGAAGTTCCTGTAGTAGAGCTAGAGCAAAGCATTGGTGTAAATAAATGTAACCATAAGACAGCATAGCGCCCCCCTCTCTCAACCCTGTGGATCAAATATGTGTCCAAGCCAGATGCCATTGCGTGTTTCAGAACATGTACATTAAGCTCTCGGATTAAGGGAGCGAGATCCACTTAAGTCCTACGGCACGCACCGAGAAGATTGTCACGTTCTGTGTCCTCTATCAGCTTGTCCAGTCTGCTTACTGGCATGTGTTTCAAAATCTGTAGACAATTTATTACTCACTCTCCAACTGACCAGCTGATTCCTGTGCTACGCATTAGCTGGATCCGGTCTGGGGAACACAGAAGGCTAAACAGGCAGGACGGGGATTGACAGAGAGTGACAGTTGGGTCAGTGCCCAGCTTTACTGGGGCATTTAGTCTGTCCATATGCTGTCACCACTATTAGCACACTGTTCCCATGATTAAGATAAATGCCAGACTGTTTCCATTCCACCTCAATGCTCAGTGCTGGCATAGCACGTCTGATACACGTGGACCCTCGGCTTACTGATGACGTCTGGAATCGTTAACGGACATCTGTCTGAAGTCCCTAAACAAAACATGCATGAAAAGAGTGCTTTTGTCTATCTAAAAATAGGTAAAAAGATTTGTTCATTTGTTTACATTTACAGCATTTAGCAGATGCCCTTATCCGGAACGACTTACAATTCAAGAAATAATGGGTTGAGGGCCTTGCTTTAAGGCTTAACCGTGGTAGCTTGGCAGATGTGGGATTTGAATCCTGGACCATCAAGTACAGAGTCCATTACCTTAACTGCTAGGCTACCACAGTCCCACAGTTGTTTATAGCTTATGAATAATTGTTTAGGTTTGCAAAGTACAGGTATACATCACATCAGTGGTCTGATAATAAGGTTATTATTTTTATACAGACACTCCCTGATTTACGGTGAGGTACAGAGTGACCAAACGTTAGATTAAGTCTTGTAACAGACTCCCTATTGGGCCTGTAACTCAGGGCTCTAGTTCATTTGTGGCCATAAGATGACGGACTGTGAAGGGTGAAATGCATAGAATTTTATAAAGGGTTTTAAACTTATGGTTGCTTCTCACAGCTTCTTGAATGCTTCATAGTTTTTGAAAGCTTCTCAGGTGCCTGCTGTCTTCTGAAATCCTGTTCGTTGTAAGGACCGGAAATGCATCGTACTGTCACGTAAAAGATAGATTGTAATTGCATAAACGTGTTTGCGTTTAAGAGAGAGAGAGCACAAATGAAAGGATGAGGGAATCGATGTACTACACAGAGCTTTACAGTGAATTCAGATTTTAAAGTCAGTATGTGGAGGTCTATGTTGATGTTAAATTAGTTACTACACTGCCCTAGAGTACCTAATATGATGTTCAGACCACACCCAGATCGCATAATGTGCAATTTGACATACCATATTGTGAATGTTAATTGCAGTTTTGGCTATAGGCGACACCACAGTTTTGCAAAACTAAATCAGCTTTAAAAATGAATATGCTTTAACTGTGGGCAGGTCAAATGCAGGTGATGCTGCGATGCCACAAATGCTTTTTGTTTATTGCACCATTGAATGAAATTGCTTTTTCATACACCAGAGGGCGCAATCATAAGACATGCTCGCATACTTAAACCAAATCTAATTAATTTGAATTGCAGCAGACTAAATGATCTTTTTGTTTACACTTTTATTCAAGGGAATCACACATTGTTTTGATTTGTTATGCTTTTTTTGTGAATCAAAAAAGAAATGGTTTCACTCTGCTATGTAATATGTGGTCAATCTACAATAAAGCGTTTGGTTTGCAATTTTAAACCTATTTTTCCCATATTTATATTTATTTCAGAGGACTAAAGCTTTTCTTATTTAAAAACACATTTAAGAACTTTTGCATTGTTTACACTTCAGACTTCAGAAAAACAAGTTGTGTAACCTCTATGGCATATCAAATCGAACCGTAAGCAGACTCTTCATTAAGGGTGTCAATAATGCTGAAGCTGACTGTAAATATGCTGATACATCTCAACTGATCCCTAACACCCCTCCCTCCCACTCCATTTCTCTCCTGCTCTCTCCCTGTCTCACATGTTCATGTCTGTTCAATCAGTAAATCCATTTTGATGCAGTGACGCTCTCATCTCTCCCCCATAAATATATCTGCGTAATTAAGAACAGGGACCTTGATGAGTCACAAGCAGTTAAATAATGCTGTGTGAATTCCAAGGTGAGAGTTGATTCCCTAGTTGTTCACAGGACCTCCCACGCTGGGTTTAAAAAATAATGGAGTTCATGTGAGTGTGCCCACTCATACACGCCATTCACTGCGTTTCTTTGTTTACTTCTGCAGGCAGCCAGGCCGGAGGCTTTTCCTCAGCCGCAAAGGTCGCAGGCCTCTGAAAGCACACGTCTGGGATCCAACCGCAACTTTTCTCAGGTACGCCCACTCGAGCTGAGTGACTCACACTGATAAAAGTGGTTTACAAAGAGCTGAAAGAGATACAACATAGGTTTTCTGTGTTTTTCTGTATGTTCTTTGGATGAACGTATTCCATTCAATGACCGTGTCCAAAATGGATCTTGGCCAGACTTTGCCATGGTTAAATAGTTTTCTTATGCTACTGTACTACTATGCTAAGTACTACTTACAATAGGACAGACACATACACATAAATAGATTTGTCTGACATGGCCCATTCTAGAGAATTGCACGGTGGCTTGGTGGGTAGCAACGCTGCCTCACAGGATGAAGGTCTCGGGTTCAGTCCCAGGGTGGAGCGGCCTGGGTCCTTTCTGTGTGCAGCCTTCATGTCCTCCCTGTGACTGGGTACTCTGGGTACTCCGGTTTCCTCCCACAGTCCAAAGACATGCATATTCGAACACTGTAAATTGGCATAGATTCGAGGGTGTACAGGCATACCAGCCTAACCAGCGAGGTGGCATTAAATAATGGCTAAAAAAACACTGCAGTGGTATGACCAGCATCTGACGGACTTTTCGGTCAAGGTGATCAAGGTGACTTGTCTAGAAAAATTACAATCAGATACAATAAGTAAAGTGTTTTTTTTTTTTGTTTTTTTTTTCGTCTCACAGCTAATTCCGTTGTAGTAAAAATATGAACTCATATTGTAGACAGTGAACTCACATTTAATTCATATTGGAAATCATTTTTAAAAAACTAGCTACTAGGTTGCTAACAATAAACCAATGAACAGCTATATTCAGAAATCTGAATGTGCGAAAAAGAAGCATTCTGTTAATCATGTCCAGAAGCGCTGTTGACTGCTCTGGTCTTATGGCCATCTATAATGGACCGTCACATGATGGAAATGTTTATTGTGGTTAGCTGCTTTAGAAGAGATGTGTATGTGCTCTGAGCCAAAGAGGAAAAGAAACAACCAGACTGTTATCAGCAACAAGTCTCAAAGCCAGGGTCTGGCATGGTATGGGGTTGTGTCTCATAGGGGTTGAGTTTCATAATTCCAATAGGTCTTGGGGACTGGGTCTGTGATAACACAATTTAGGAAGATAAGACTGTGGGACTGTGGTGGTTTAATGGTTAAAGTATTAGACTGTGGACTAGACTGCTAGGGTTCAAATCCAGTCTCCAATAAGCAGTCCCTATTGGTTCCTTAAACATGGCATTTAATCAACAACTGCTTGGGCTGTACCATTGTATCGGTTGTAAGTTCGGTATCAGATGCTTTCTGGAAGTTTATTCCTACCAGCAAAACTTGTAGAATGTTACATAGTATATATGTCTGATAGAGCTTCTTACACACAGGCTGTAATTAGGGAAGCATGAGCACCATGTAGCACCAATGCGTAGATGCAGTACCTGAACCCCTCTAATTTAATGCTACGCCTACTGTATTCACCTGCCTGCCTTAGACTCCGCAAAACTAAAATTAGCTCCTGTCTCTATGCATCATAATCAAGCTGGCAGAAACGACTGCAGGCCTGAAAGACACGAGATTGAATATCAAGTGTATCTATAGATAGGGTTACTCGTTTTTCAGCCCAGAAATTTGTCAAGCTCTAAGTTTGGGTTTGAACCTTCAAGCCAGCAAGTAAAAATATAAGCCCTGAAATAATTTTTTTTAATGTATTTGCCTATCTAAACGTGTTCAACTTACAATCAAGTGTATCTATAGATAGGGTTACTCGTTTTTCAACCCAGAAATTTCTCAAGCTCTATGTTTGGGTTTGAACCTTCATGCCAGCGGATAAATATATAAGCCCTGAAATATGAATTTTACTTTGACATGTATTTGCCTATCAAAATGTGTACAACTTACATCTGATGTTGCAGAACTTTACTTTTATAGAGTATAATGTAGACAGAGCTCTGTGTCTTCATCTGCATTAGACACTGTATGTACACTGCATTAAAGGAATCTAAATATAGCACCCAGAGAAAGGAGGTCAGCGCAGAACGTAAGCTGCAAAAAAAAGGGTCTTTTATTCAGCGCTCTCTCACAGTGAGTGGAATAGTAGTTGCTGTCAGGCAAACTCTTTTTATGCTCCTCACGCTGTCAGCCTGTGTTGAAATTCCATCCTCTACGCAGGAGGCAGGTCAGTCGGGCCACAGACTACCTAACCTGTGAGCTGAGAGCTGGTGTATGTTTGTCAAAAGTCATAGGGTTTATTCATTTGGTGGGTCCGTTCAGCCAGTGAGTTGATCTCAATGCTCTGGGATGATTGTGGCATGAAAAGGGTATTCATACTTTGTGGTATATCTTTTAAAACATGTGATAACCTGGGATAAGATGGCGTTATGTTGGTTTATGGGGGCAGCAGGTTTATTCTTGGGTTATTTTCAGAGCAGTCAGGGTAAAACATGTTTTAGTTTGATAAAAAGTAGGGGCAGTATGCTCACAATTCGATTCGATTCAAAATACGATAGTCAAATTAAATGTATTTCTATAGCACTTATTACAGAGGTACATTGTTTCAAAGCAGGTTGACAATATTATATTATTTAGGCCAACCGTAAATTGAGCAAGCGTAGGGCAACAGTGGAAAGGAAAAACTCCCTGAATGTAGAAGGAAGAAACCTTGAGAGGACCAAGACTCAAAAAGGGACCTGCCCTCCATGGGTGACCTAGATGTTAATTAAAATAGTAAAGTTAGTATTAATAGTAAAATTAAGCAAATAATAACAATTAAATAATGTACAAGATTTGCGATATTGAGTCCTCAACGGGAAGCTCTTGGAGGCACATCGTCTTCTGATAACTGAATGATGGAGGGAGTTACTGCATTCTGGTGGGACTGGTTTCTGTTGATGAAGACCAGTGATGCTGAGGTGAAGAAACATCTAAGTGTGTGGTGCAGGTGCTGGTACTGGAACATTAGCTTGGAGAGAAAAGAGAAAATTATTTATGATTTACAATAAGATTTTCTTATAATCTTAACTCTAAACAATGCATAATAATGCACAACTTTACAGATGTATAGAGGATGTTCTATTTTAGTTTCATCATGTATTAAATAAAGTAAAAACATATAGTTGAATACAATTTTTAAACAATTTGTGCTTTTCTTGAATTATATATCTTTAGTTTGCTACAGTTCAAATGAACTAGATTTGCATTTTTTTAAAAAGTGCAACAGTTCTTGAAATGTGGCTTGTAGAAAGAATGTTGGTTTGTGTCCCAATACTTTTGGCCTCGTGGGTTTATGTCCAAGTACTTTTAGCCTTGTGGGAGAGTGGGGAGTGGGGAGGGTAAACCTTAGCAGCTGTTCTGCGTCTGTTAACATTTTTCTGTTGAAATTTGCATCCGAACATTTTGTCGGTGCATCTCTGTGTGAGAATTCAAATTTTGAAATGAAATCTATTAAAAATGAGCAATAAATTTGAACACACAGTTTATACCACTATTACCAATGCAACAGCGTTTGAAGCGTTTCAGGCTATATTAATTGCGGAAATGTTTGGAATAAGAAGAAAAAGGGATAACAACATATAGTGCTACATTTGACATAATTTATCCAAAATGAAAGGTCTTGCTTAAGATCCCAACAATGGCTGCTGGAAGCAAGTTTGAAGTGGTATGACCTACATAGTGTACACCCACAAAAGCAGGTTGTAAGAAATGGGACAGGACCTTTCAAGCCTTGCTCAAAGAACAACATTTTGGGCATTTGCACCTAGGGGAGTCTCAAGGGGAGTAAAATTAGCACTCATTTAGAACAGAGTGTAAAGAAATCGGTACTTATAGGTCCAGCCATAACCTGAAGCCCAACGTTGTCACGTGTGTCTTGTAGAAATGCGGGACAGGGACTGGCAATTTACCTCAACTCGATCCACCGGTCAAACAGGTGGTGGTGACCAACGGCAAACTCCTGCACCAGTCAGACAGCACTTTACCCAACATTGTCAAACAGCTGGTGCAGACTGTCCAGCAGAGCCAGGTAAGACAATAAGCCCTGCGTTTCGAGCTGAAATGTTTTTGGTCTAATGCAGTTTTGCCAAAGTGGAGGTATTGCAAAGGGATGCTGTTACTCTGTGAAAGTTTAAGATACATAATGCAGATCACTTAATAATAATTCCATATAATTGTTTAACACTTTTTCTCCATTAAGCAGTTGCAGATTTATGTTAATCACAATAAATAAATTCC
The DNA here is from genome assembly GCA_033117975.1 of Parotocinclus spilosoma. NCBI lineage: Eukaryota > Metazoa > Chordata > Actinopteri > Siluriformes > Loricariidae > Parotocinclus > Parotocinclus spilosoma. The sequence continues at coordinate 4,531,748 of JAVSBV010000079.1, read as the reverse complement.
AATGGAGTTTGAAGCAAAAGATCTTAGCAAGGCTTAACCTTTAATTGCTTGGATTGTAAGGCTGTATAAATTGTAAGTCTCTCTGGATAAGGGCATTTGCTAAATAACATAAATGTAAATGTTTGTGGGACTGTGATGGTGTAGTGGTTAAGGTACTGGACTATGGACCAGAAGGTTCAGGGTTCAAATCCCACTTTTACCACAGTTGGGTCCCTGAGCAAGGCCCTTAATTGTAGGTCGCTCTGGATAAGAATGTCTGCTAAATGATATTAATGTAAATGTGTGTTAGAGCGGGGGTTCGAAAACATTCTCATCTACTTAAGGGGGGCACTGGTGCAGAAAAGGTTCGGGAACCACTGGTGGTTCCCAAATGGACAGGGCAGCGATTTGTTTTTAAGGACTTTGAGAATGAATGCCTCCATCTTTCACAAGAGTGGGTTTATTACAGTTACAGCACTACATTGAAAGGCCGCTAGTGACCTTTAATAATGTGCAGGAGGAGCGGGAGAGGCCGAGACCACAGTTTCCTGCTCGTTTTGGCTCGGGAGTGGACAACATCTCAGAGTCTTTAACCAGGAGTATCATCAACAAGTTCGAAAAGATCAGGACTTATGAGGGACAAAGACTACCCATGACACCTACAGGTCAGTGGTATAAAAGATTAATTGGTAATGTTTTCAGCTAGCAAAGCTGGGGCCAGTAGGAATAATCTTACGACTGGTCCTTTGGTTCAGATGATGGATTTACAGTACAGGTATGTACTGTGAAACGCTCGTTATATGAACAGAACGTCATGTCTGAACACTAGAATATACACCATACTTAGCAATGCTATATGGGATACTGCAATAGAGTACCAGTATTTGACTAAAAATCCAAGGTACTGCAGTGTTTCCAATACATTGATTTACAAAATGACCCCTACATTTTTTTCTTTTAGATTTTTAGAGTAATATTTAAATACCTTTTAAACCCTTTCTATTTTTTGTTTACCATTTAAGCTAAGTAAAGACGTATCTTACTGTCAGTCACACAAACAGATTTATGGAATGATAAACTATCTATGTGGCAAGGCTTATTCTTATCATGAAGTGAGCTGGTATTTCAGAAGAGAGAAGGGATTTAATTGTCGTGTGCTGCATCGCAAAGACGCAGTTCTTCTTACACTGCCTGTTTCTCCCCCATGTTGCTTCGACTCACAGCCACAAATAGAAACTCATTCTCAAGTAGAAACTAATCCGCAACTGTCCTGCGATCCATGCACAGTTGTTGCACTGCACAACGCAGATGCGTACATCATTCTCAAGAATCGTAACTAGGGGTCGGCGATATGATGAAATTTAATCTTAATCGTATCATTATAAATTTTGTTTTTTGTGATAGCATAACGAGGATATCAGAAGTGCTTAAAGAACTGTAGAATTATATAAAGAAGAGTATAATTAGTCCAATTTAACTGGATGAAGTGAAGCACATATTGAATAAAAATTGGTTTACTTAATATTTACAAATTTTGTTCCTGATTCAGTCTGCTCAAGCTGATGCCACGTGTTTTGTAAAACTACATGTTTTTTATAATTTCTGCACGAAAAGCTCCGCTATTACAGCCATCCTTATTGCCGTGCCAGAGCTGCTAATATATGGCTTAAGGAAGATAATTAAATCAATGATAAGGATAATATTCTTATGTGAACACAAGTTTTGCCCGAATGGTTGCTGTTTGACACATACCTATACTGAAATCTTACTTGTGTCTTCATGTAAGACATGGGAATGTACTAGCAGTTAGCTTATTACCAAGCTTTTTTATTTTTAGTCCAGTACAGTATGGTACTGAAAGCAATGTCAGTAAATGCATTAGAAACGGCATTATGTCAGAGTAAATGTGTTAATAATGTAAATGTGAATTGTGTAAATAATGTATTAATTATATAATAGGATGCACCCGTTTGGATGTTTGTGAAATGGTGCCCTAATGAATAAATCTACACACTGTGTGTGTTTACATGCAATAATAATCCGATATCTGCAGAAAATCGTTTTTGTCAGATTTTGATCAACAACATCAAAAATGAGTAATCAGATCATGCTAATCCAGCACCAGTGGAATGGGGGGTATTTGGTGGCATCCTGACACATTCAATTGAATTCAATTTTATTTATATCGCGCTTTTTACAACGTAGCATTGTCTCAAAGCAGCTTCACAATATTACACTGTTTTAAAAGGCCAATCCCAAGTTAAGCAAGCCTAGGGCGACAGTGGAAAGGAAAAACTCCCTAAAATGGTAGGAAGAAACCTTGGGATACCAATACCAAATACCAAAAGTATACTAAATTATAGCAAAATTAGGTCAATAAATAAATAGACTCATAATAAAATTCAAATTAGTAATAGAAAAATTTTAAAATAAACTAAATTATAAAACAAAATGCATTATAAAATGAGTCCTTAGTGGGAGGTCCTTGGAGGCACATCGTCTCCTAATGTTATTTCATTTTCCGATACAACACAGTAATATTTATAGGATTTTAAGCCCAGATTAACTCTGTGCAGCCCAGATAACACATTCTTACTAACTAGTCCGCTTGTTACTAACTTCCCCCCTTCACACAAGCACTGATAACCCCCAGGTCACCCAGACAATTAAGAAACAGTTTAATAACTCCTAATTAATACCCAGTTGGCTCCTGTTATGTACTGAACGCAATAACTTTAAATTATCTGCGACTTCTTAAAGTCCAGAGACAACCCAGAGCTAAATGGAGAAATAAAGAAAGAAGAATGAATGGTAAGAGAATGTCTAAGTGGTGGCCTCATTTTCTTACTGGTCCAATTAGACTGATTTGAGCCATGCCTGCTCTGTGAGGTTTTAGTAATTATGAAGCTGCAGTGCTGGGATTCTGACCCCCTCAGGAATGATATTAAAGCGTGGTCATATATTCACTCATTACTAGCCTCCACCCCAGGGCTTTCACACATGAGCTCAATGGCAGAGGTCAGCAATGCTTTAAGTCTTGTTAATTCGAGATCAGTTTAAGTGGATGTGTTAATCTCAGTCCTTTCATAGCTATTGCTGGTCCGTTACAGTTTACGATCTAACCGTCCCCTTTCGATCGACTGGCAGATCATTTATGTCATTTCGTGGTAATCAAGCATCAGAAACAAATCTTGAGCTGAGCTCTCAGAGCTCGACCAGTAAAGGCAAATCATTTCTTACATGAGAGGCACCGCTTGTTCTTTCCCTTCTTTCTTGACTGGCATTTTGTCTACTAAAAAGCCTGACAAATAGCTCAGACGTGACTGCAGATTCACTACAAGGGAGAATAGCGCGTATAAAAGCTTTCCAAATTTGCTCCTTATCTGTTACATGTCTGATGTAGTGGCGATGCATTATAACTTCATTATGAGAACAAAAACACGCACCGCCTTTTGATCTCCAGATTAAGGACAAGCATAACAATAAATTAAGCAAACTGTTTGAAAACACATGCAGCCGTAATTGGGTGTCATTTGATATTAAATGAGGTAAAAGGATTGACTTATTATCTCCCGAATCCCCTAAATGTTCCATTTGCATGAGGGTAAATGGCCTTTTAAAATGTTCTCCGCTTGCCCGCCTACCAGCTTGCGCTAATAAAAACAGGAAGGCACATCTGATCTGTAATCAACTAAAAAGTGCATGCTATGCCTTGCTCCGACTCGCTCCTCTAACTCCATAAAGCTACCCATGTCAACTTTAATGCTTACCTATAGGGACAGCGATGGAAGTCATTCATCAGAGCCTACATTATATGGACAAACGTATTGGGACTCAAATCTTAGTCATTGAATCACAGGAGAATGGTGCCTGTCTGAGTGCATCCCTTTCTTCATTGTGTTTACAATGTGAAAGGATATTAAACATTACTGCTGGGAGCACTAGCCTATGACCAGACTGGCCCTGGTTTGTAGTATTGGGACTGCGGTAGCCTAGTGGTTAAGGTACTAGACTGTGGACCTGATGGTCCAGGGTTCAAATTTAAATTTTACATTTGCATTTACGGCATTTAGCAGATACACTTATTCAAAACGACTTATACAATCTTACAATCCAAGCAATTGTGGGTTAAGGGACTTTCTCAAGGGCCCAACTGTGGAAGCTTGGCAGAGGTGGGATTTGAACCCTGAACCTTCTGGTCTATAGGCTAGTACCTCAACCGCTAGGCTACCACAGTCCCTGTACCAAATCCCATCTCTGCCGAATCTGCCATGGCTGGGTTCTTAAGCAAGACCCATAACCCACCATTGCTTGAATTGTAAGACTGTATGAGTTGTAAGTCGCTCTGGATGAGGACGTCTGCTAAATGCCGTAAATGTAAGTTGAAGGAGAAGGGTGGCTCAGTGAGTAGCGCTGTCACCTCACAGCAAGAAGGTCCTGGGATCAATCCCAGGTGGATCCTCCCCGTGTCCATGTGGGTTTTCTCCCGTGTCCTTCAAAGCCACGCTTTAGGTTAATTGATTACTTTAAAGTTGATTTTGTGTGAGTGTATGTATGTTCCTGCCTTGCACCCTGTGCTGCCAGATATGCACAGGCTCCTCCCGTGACCTTGTGCAGGATTAAACAGCTAAGAAAGTGAATGTAAAACGTGTAAAAATTTCATTCATTCATTAATTCATTCACATTCATTTATCTTAAGTTTCCACAGCCCGGATCGAGCTGAAAGTATTTGGCCTCTCCTGACCGGTTCAAATGTCTCTCCACATAGAACCAACAATCTTTCTTGTCTGGTTAGGGCTCGTAGACTCAGTCCCACACATTTTGGAATGATTGGCTGTATTCTTAAAAAGAAAAATTCAAAGTCTTCCAAAGTGCAAGCTTAGAATCCTAATTTTCTATCTTATCCTATTCGTGTAGTGTAGGATATTTTACAGATCAGTGGTTGCTCTACACTACACTGGCCTCACAAGCTGCCACTGTTGGGCATTTGAGCAACTGTTAAGTTCAACTGTGAGTCAATCTGCTTAAAGGTTTGCTAAATGTAAATGTATTAGCTGACTAAGACTGCATTCACAAGGACACTTATGGCATGAAAGAACACTTTGATATGCGTTGCTAGTTTGTCCATGGTGAGTACGATGTCTTCCTCCCACATGATCAGTTATGTGTCCAGAAAATTCACACAGGAATTTTATTAATTGAAAACGATTAACTTGATAGACATGTGCACATGAGATAAGGCTCACCGTGAGTCCTTACATATTTTGCACTCTATGACTGTAATAAAGCTCTGGCTGAGGTAATTAGCTTCTTTTCTGTCCCACTCAACACGCAAATGGATGAAACCCTGCCCCTGCCCTGTAGCTACTTCATCCTTTCCTCTTTCCCCTTTTATTGGGTCTCCTCTCACTTACTTTGTTGCTTGGTTCCTGTTCCTGCCTCCTGTTACTCCGGCCATTCCTGTATTTAAACATGTCGTTACCCGGTAGAACCCGGTACCTAAAAATACACTTACAGGTGGAATGTACTCATGCATTTTATGCTTTAAATACAGTGCAGAAATATATCTTTCTAAAGCCTGGTTTATGCTTCTCCGGCACGTTGATGCAAAGACAACGCCGTCGCCTCGACGCCACAGTTCTGTGTTGATGTCATACGGCCGCGAAGTAATTCACCACCGCAACGCTAGGGATTGTCTAAGGGATTTGTGCACATGGCAATGGCGACAACAATGTTAATGTTAATGGAGTCGGAGATGATCAATATTGAACAACAAACGCTTGTGATAAAAATGCTGGGGCAATGAAAGGGAAGAAGGTGGTCTGTATTTATGCCCTACAACTCAACAAATGGAGTCTTGTATACAAAACGAACCGGAAAAGCGGAGTACCGGAAATAATGTAGAGCAGACCAATCACAGCCTTGGCTGCCCGCATCACATCGCTGCGTCAACGTGACGGAGAGGCATAAACCAGGCTTAAGGAGGCACGTCTGCCAGGACTGACCAGAAGATGGATGCTGAAAAGTTTAGCCACCTTGCTGTTCACACCCAGTATCTTATCACTCTCATTTGGCAGATGCCCTTATCCAGAGCGACTTACAACTGATACAGACTTATAATCCAAGCAGTTGTGGGTTAAGGGCCTTGCTTAAGGTCCCTACTGTGGCAGCTTGGCAGAGGTGGGATTTGAACCCAGGACCATCGCTCGGCTGCCACTGTCCCAATGAAGACAGCTCTCCCTACATACTGCATATCTGCATACTGGAAAATCATACTGCATTCTGCATTTAGGCAGATCTAGTACGCCATTGTCGAATACAGCCCATGTCTGTGCCTTGTTCCTGAATCTATGTAGAATTATATAGAATACAGTCGATTCCGGTTAATTGGACCACCGGTTAATAGGACCAGCCGCTTATTCGGACCAAATTCTAAAGTACCGAATGAAATTCTATTAAATACCTGTAAAGTTATTCCGCTTATTTGGACCAAAATTCTGCTTAATCGGACCAAAAAACTCTTCTGAAGAAACTCTTCGTCTCTGGCATCATTACCCAAAAACTCTACCCTCTACTGCCACCTACAGGTCTTTGCCTAATATTTCCATTTACTACAAAAACAGGAAGTCACTTAGCCCCTGCTAAAGCGGGTCAGATCACACTGGATAAGTTCTTCCAACGTTGACTGGAATTTAGTAAGAACTTGTTTTTTACAGTATTAGGCTTCGCATGCTGAGTACCTATATATTGTGTTGTAGATCGTTTCGAAAAACTTGTTTACAAAATTTATTTTTTAATGAACAAAGTTTGTAAGCAACAGTAGTTCTTGTTTGTACGTTCACTATACGTGTAAATAGTATAATAAAGGTTTAATAAACACGTCCCGTCTTGTAACATAGGGATGTGGTCCGATTAACCGGAATCGACTGTACAGTGCATCCGGAAAGTTTTTACAGCGCTTCACTTTTTCCACATTTTGTTACGTTACAGCCTTATTCCAAATTGTATTAAAATAATATCTTTCCTCAAAATTCTACACAAAATACCCTATAATGACCATGTAAAAAAAAGGTTTTTTTTTAAAGTTCTGAAAATTTATTAAAAATAAAAAACTAAGAAATCACATTTACGTAAGTATTCACAGCCTT
>JAVSBV010000079.1:4474505-4489078 GCA_033117975.1 Parotocinclus spilosoma | reverse complement strand
ATCACAGGTGCGCGTGTGCGTGTGTGTGTGTGTATATATATATATATATACATATATATATATATATATTTATATATCTGTGTGTGTGTGTGTGTGTGTCTGTGTCTGTGTCTCTTTGTGTGCGTGTGCGTGCGTGTGCGTGCGTGTGCGTGCGTGTGCGTGCGTGTGTGTGCGTGTGTGTGTGTGTGTGTATATATATATCTGTGTCTGTGTGTCGTTGTGTGTCTGTGTGTCTTTGTGTATGTATATATCTGTGTGTGTGTATATGTCTGTGTGTCTGTGTGTGTGTATATGTCTGTGTGTCTGTGTGTGTGTTTTGTGTCTGTGTGTGTGTGTGTCTGTGTGTGTGTCTGTATGTCTGTGTGTGTCTGTCTGTCTGTCTGTCTGTCTGTCTGTGTGTGTGTGTATGTCTGTGTCTTTGTGTGTGTTTGTGTCTTTGTGTGCGTGCGTCCGTGCCCATGTGTGTGTGTGCATGCTGACCGGGTTCTGTGCTGTGTGTTCTAGTGAAAGATATGCAGGGAGAAGATAAGCTGTTGGCTCAGTCTCTGGAAGCTTGGGTCCTTCAGCAAGCTGTGACTGCACTTAAACAGAACGGTCATTATGATGAAGCTGAAGCTCTCTGTTCACAGGTTATTTCAGTTTCTGTGTTTTAATCTCAGCTATCTTTTTTCTCTCTTCCTATTCATCAGCTCCTTTTTAGGTGAGAATGCCTTAACTTTGTTATCACACTATAATCATACTTTAAGAGCACTTATGTTGCTAATCATGTGTCAACATTCAAAAATCATTCAAAAATCACTTGTAAAATTCTTCTATCTTCCATTTTTGGAAATTAAATACAATGTTTGTTATAATGAATAATATAATCAGTATAACTGATGAGTGAAAAAGTTTTGAATTCATTTACAGACATTTGGGAGGTAACACCGCTGCCTCACAGCAAGAAGGTCCCGGGTTCAGTCCCTGGGTCCTTTCTGTGTGGGGTCTGCATGTCCTCCCTGTGTCTGCGGGGGTTTACTCCAGGTACTCCGGTTTTCTCCCACAGTTCGAAGACATGCATGTTAGGCTAATTGGTGTTTCTAAATTGGCCCTTAGTGTGTCACTGTGTGTTCCCTACAATGGATTGGTGCTCTTAGGGTTTAGGGTTGTTCCTGCCCTTGCACCCAGAGTTGCCTGGTGGGCATCGACTGACCCGCGACCACGTGTGGATTAAGTGGAAGATAATGGATAGATTACAGTTTCCACAATTGCAACTTATTTATTTTAGTTTCATCTCTGGGGTTGTCACGTCATGTTGTGTGTGTTACAGGTCCTGAGTGTGTGCCCTGAGCATCCTGCCATGTTCTTGTTGCTGAGGCAGGTTCAGTGTGAGCGCCTCCTGCTGTCTGAAGCTGGACGACCCATTCCGTCTGCAGTGCTGGACCAACTCAGTGCTGCTGTCATGGCCAACCCCACATCGGTTTCTGCCTGGCATGTGAGGGACGCAAAACACTTGAAACCTTTAAGTGGGAATCTCTTGGCACCTCACGATTCGAGTTGATTACGATTCAGAGGGCAACGATTATCGATGCATCTCGATTCATCTCGAGTTTTTTTTTCTTTACCATGTGACTACTTGAAGCAAATCCAGGATGAATTTAATTCCAATATTTTTTATTAACAAACCAAATGAAAGCACTTTAGCATATTCCAAAAACCATATAAATAAATAATCAAATAAATATCTACCCTTTTTATATAATAAATGAGGTCAACATTTCTGAGCATAGAATCAAAATCCTGAGGATCAAACAAATAAATGAAAGGGCGTAGAACAGAAATTCAGCTTTGCAGAGTAAAAAAGAACTAATTAGCATCTGTAGAAAGAAGAGTCAAAATACTGAATTACTTCTTGTAAATAACAGCACTGAATATAGAACATAGAACCCAATGAAATAATACCAACGAGGTACAGTGTAAGTGAGCTTCTCACACATACAGACTGCTCAGGCGATCAAACCCAGCCTATCACACTCTCCTCATCACCGTCCTTCTGATCACACCTGTTTCTTATTAGTTCTCTCCTGCACTTTAGTTCTCTGCTAAATCTCGTAGCTCTCACCTAGTTTCTAAGTGCTTTATACTGTTGTGGATTATCACCGACTTACAGTGCTTCCGGGTTCGTCCCGTCCTTATTGGATTACATCTGCTGATCACTTATTGCCTTTTTGTGACCCTGGACTCCAATAAACGGCAGTTTTGTCTCTTTACGCTGTGTCTGGTTCCGCCATTTACCCACTCACGTTAGAGAGCTCAGTTAGTGATGCTAATGTTTAAGTTCTTGTGTAAGAACAGAAGCTGGTTCACATATTCAGATGCAAGTGTGCTCGATTATCGATTATTGACATTTGTTAATCGATTCAGAATCGTTAACATCCGAATCGCGATGCATCTAGAAATTTAATTTTTCTCCCACTCCTAGTTCACTCCGTCAGTTATTCAGCTATTCACGTCATTACATCTTAATCTATCAGTGGTTTTAATGCAATCAGTGCATATATGTAGTTGTTATTAATGTACTATAAAACTACAATTATTGTAGGTATAGGTATTTCCTCTTTATTCACCATTTGTATTTTTATCTGATAACTCCTGACCCCAAATCGCTGCAGGATCTCGTTGTTTCTAAAAATCAGCTGGGATATTTTGTACTGCATAAATAGCTTATGGGGAAAATACAACAGTTCTGGACCTTTTCTCTTTTCTGGTAGTAGATAGAGTCAATATACCATTATTTCAGTAATATAAGTTAGTTAGTAATTCAGTTAGGTTACTACTGCACAGACAGACTTTGCGAATTGAACGTATTATATCGCAGACTGGAGTAACTGTTTTGTCCAAACCCCACAATGCTATCATTGAGCACATAAGAACACATTTTAATAGCAGGTGTGAGTTTGAATCGTCAGTCAGTGTGTGTCATGTGTGAGATTAAATGGAGCTGGTGTAGGATGCATGGCTGGCGGTGTGTAGCGGCAGCAAGAATCTCTAATGCAATCTTCACGGCCACCCAGAGGCTCCTCAGCAGAGAGCGGGGAAACAAAGCATCCGCTTCGAGCTCAGTCAACCGAATCTGTCTCTCTGTTACATCATGTCGGCGTGATCGTTAGGAAGCATGCCGAGATAACCCGCCCAAAAGTCGCTTTCTTAGACGCGTGCAGTACAAAAGCGAGCGATCATAGTAGGATTCCGTCGTTGAATGCTGACACGGCTGATTGGCTTGACTTGGAACTAAGGGTGGGCGATGTCTCAAAAATATTTGTTTTGGCAAGATCACGATTCACGACACTTTTGTTTGTTTTAAGGGCTCTTTGCAAACCAAACGAATTTCGCTCCTGATAAACATGTAGCAGATGAATAACATAAAAGGGCAGAAATAACAGGGGCCATTTAGGCTGGTAGAGCCTTTTAAAACTAACTTTAATAATTGGTACTACAAAACGAAATATCACCACCAGCATCCAGGCCTTGGTCCTCCTAAGGTTTCTTACTTCTATATTCAGGGAGTTTTTCCTTTCCACTGTCGCCTTATGCTTGCTCTATTTGGGATTTGCCTTTTAGACAATGCACCGATGTATAAATAAATTTGATTTTGACTTTGACCACGTTCTAGGTTCATGACTACTAGCTTAATAATAATAATAATAATAAAAGTCCAGCTAAAACATAAATCACTAGTATAACATTTTAAAAGTTGTTTAAAAGCCTTTTTCTTAGGCCATTTTGGTAAGTATTATAGCTTTGATTAGATAAAATGTCAAACCATGATTAGGAGCCTACATATGGAACCTTGTTTTCACTATTCAGGCACCCACGTGCTTTCCCCATGCTATCTGAATTCATGTTTACTTTTTGTAGCCTTTCCTTTTAAGGTGTACTGGTGTAACGATGCATCGTGCTGATGCAATGTGATGCATAACTGTGAAGATGTGTACCATGGAGTTTATTATGCCATTCAATGCAACTGCATTTCTTAAACTCCAGAGGGCGCAATCATACGTTCTGCTCTATATCTTCCTTTCTCAGTGAACCTTTTTGTTACTTTGATTAACAATTTAAGATGGAGCTTAGCAAATAAAATTTGTTAGAGTAGCATTAAGACTTCTATTTTCTTTTAATTGCAAGTAAATGCCATCGTTTGCATTATGAATTGTTATTCTTCAGAAATGAAAAAGCAGTGTTTTCTTTCGGTTGTTTAAAATATGGTGAAGCTACAGTAGAAAATGTAGTTTAAACCTCTGTTTACACGTTTTTACAAGTAATAACCTTATTTTAATTAAGGGGACTTGGGCTTATTTGTCTTTACAACTAAAATGTACATCGCTTGACATTGTTTACACTTTAAAAATAAAAGAAATCTAGTTTTTTAATGTATAATTTAATATCTTGATGCGCTAATGATTGAAATTGTGAATCATGAGCAGAGTGTATTGTTACACCCCTCAGGTGGTTGAACAGTTTCATTGTGTTTCCACCAGATTTGTCAGTCTTTGCACATTTCGAAACAAACAACCTGCCGTATTCGGTGTGTAAAATCAGTTTTACAAAACTAATGACAAACTTTTTAGTCACCTACAAATTTAGGCGTTGCCAGAATTTAAACGTGTCCTAAGAGATGTGTTCTCTTTGAGATGCTGTTGGTTTATTTGTGTGTCTAGTGAACGAAGTAGCATCTGGTTCTTACCTCGGGATACCATATAACCATTTTAAATTTAGGTTCTCATGATCCTTCTGTAAATGCAGTGTTTAGTCTAAAGTCATTATCTCATACATATGCATGTTGTGTATTTCTTTTCTGTCTTTTATGACGGTGATATATAATTCTCCCTGCTTTCCCTGCTCAGAGGTGCAGGGGCTCTGGTGTTTGTCCCAAAGGTATGTGATGCCAGTTATTTGCAGGACCAACAGGCTTCACTGGTTCACTGCATCCTTCCTTCCTAGACACAGCCACATCCTAAATCTGATGCTTGACCTGTACGAAAGTCACGACTAAGTTTTGGAACCTATGCATGGGTATTTGTTTGTGTTCCACCATTGTGTTCACAGTTTCCATTTGCACATTTGACATACTTTGTCCAGAGTGAGTTTCTCAAGATGAGCAACTGAGACTTAAATGTGTTGTTTAAGAGTCCACCAGGGACACCTTGTTAGAGCTGGCATTTTAATTAACAACTCTTTTGGGATGCTTGCAGGGTCAGGGTATTTCAGTGGAGCTCAGATAGTTTGATTAGTCTGTTGCTGACTTTTTACTGGCTTTGATATAGAGGTATGCTCTCTTCAGTATGTGCATTATGTTCTGTGAGGCAGATTGGTTCCGAAATGGACCAGACATTACCATAGTCGCATAGACTTTGTAGGCTACTTTAATGTGGCCTAATGTACTATAATATTAATATACAGGGTACAAAAAAAACCTGTATGCAAACAGTATGCAATTATGTCAGAGATACCACTAAAAAGTGAAACGCTATCATTAGCATCCCTAATGCTAATCCACTGCATACAAAGTCTAAAATGTAATACACATGCTTAACATTTTCCCATTTGTGGAAATTCATAATTATTACAGAAAATATGGTAATTTTGTATGATGGACCTAATATTTTTGGTTCACAGAAGCCAAAATTGCATTGATAGACAGTATCAGGACCAACACTCAGTATCAGATTCACCGTAAACACTCAATGGTGCAATCTTCCAAAGACTATACATGTGATCCTGTCCAGTCGATGGCGATATTACACCAATACGGTATGCCAATCACCTTTTGAAACTCAAAAAAGACGCAAAGGAAAGTAGGGGGTGACTGTATGCAATACATACAAATTAATGATTCCGCATTTGATTACATGCGTACATTCATACGGAAATGTCTTAATCCTCTATGCATTACTTATGATTGGGAAATCTGATTCTGATTAAACAGCCTTCTGGAACCAGTTCAATTTGAATTTCAAGGTTCCACTATAAATAAATGTTGACATATGTAAAAATGTAATTTTTAAAAGAACATATAATAATATGTAGACTAATACTTCTGTAGAATAGAGAAAAGTACAAAGCTATAGCAAGGAAGAAAGTAGTGAAAATCTTTAAACGGACTCTCTGAGACTGATGTGAACCAGTATTATATAGTTATCAGTCACAGAAAATATACTGGTAGTGAGGAGATCAAAAATGGAGAGATAAAAAAAATGAGCACTACTTGCAATAGGACAGAGCGTTTTAAGATCGTCCGCATGTGCATTCACTTTTTTCGACTTCGACCACACACATCTGAACACACGCTACACAGACTGTATCCCTGAGCAGGCCTGCGAGTGTGTGAAGGGCGCTGTAGGGGCCTGTTCTCTGTGATAGGTGACACAGTGTGGGCTCGTCTCCAGATGGGAGAGTATTAAGCTGTTAATAAATGGGGATTTTTCACTCCTCTCTCTGCATCTGCGGCATGACAGACACACACACAGTATTCTAATGAAGCCGGCCACTCCAGATGGCTGCCTTATCACGGCCCTCTCCCCTTTCTCCCCTCACACTCTCCACACTGCTCACTGTATTAGTGTAAAGTGTATTGACTCAGGAAGAGAAAAGTGATCTCTACTGTATTTCCGTGCAGTATTTATTAAGGAAGTCAGCTGGGTAATGTGTACACTCTTTATTTGTTACAAATGGGTCCTATATGCAGCCCATTCAAATGATTTGCTGTCCTCTTTTGTTTCAGAATAGACTGCCTATTGAGCATCATCAGAAAATGGGTATTTCATTTTAAATGCTCAGGACCCATCTATTACCTAATCCAGTGAATAAAATGGGATAAAAATCGGATTAACGCTGGGAAGTGACGGATGGCACCAGGATCAGAAGGAACTTCCATGTTGATCTGTCCACCTGCCCATTTCCAGAACTGGGTGTACGCTATATAGACTGAAGTTTGTGGACACCAAAAATGACATCCAAAAGATGGGTATTATAAGAGCTTTTGTTTTTCTAATAGGACTTTCCAACAGATTTTGGAACACAACTCTGAGGTCGGCTTCTGACGTTAGACAGTAAGCCCTGGCTAACTTTGTTGATTACAGTGCATTTCTAAGGTGTCTAATGGAGTTGAGGACACGTTTTCAATTTAAGTTTCCAAACCAATTCTTTATCTACTTTGTTTAAGGACAGCATGGTGTAAAGTTAGGGTCATATTGAGTCACTGCGGTATCAGTACAAACCATTCTGTTGCCACTTATTGTGGAAAATCCGGAAATGTCTGCTTAGTATTATGAACCTGTTATAATAATAATGCAATAATTATTAAGCTCTGTAATTAGGCAGGGTGTCTACAAACATTTGTTTATATAGTTTATTTCCTCCTGCCTTTCAGAGACTTATGCAACAGTTTTGAGGCCTTACATAAATACTAGAGGATCACCTGCAAGGATGACCCAACCCTTACACAAATTTAGTTCAAATGTTTTCTGTGTTTTAGTATTGATGCATTGTAACGCTACATGCAGACTCTATTGACTGGATCTGAGGACATGCTTATACCGGTTCCCAGTGTTTCCCAGGGATAGGTGCCAGAACCCATATGACCCACTTGTTAATGTCTGTGGGTAGTTTTGGCTTCTGCCTTGTGGCTCTGTGGGTTATTATCGCATTTGTTCCTAAATGCCATTGAATCCTTACTGGCTATGCAAAGCATAAAGTTGATCAGCCATGCAGTTACCAGCATATGCTCTGTTTTTTATGAAAACTGGCATTTTAATGTGGACAATATTTAATGAAAATATTTTTTACATGTCACTTTGAATCTGTTTTTTGCCCACCTTTTGGTGCAGCTCACTTTCACTAAAGAAGAACAGATTACTAGTTGGTTATTACTTGGTATTATCAAGGTTTGCACTGAAATTACTAATAAACTAAATGACCTTTCCTAACTCTATAACGTCAGTGCTCTCCTACTTCCATCTGGTGTTAACAATAATAGGCAAGGCAAGGCAAGTTTATTTATATAGCACCTTTCATACACAACGGTCATTCAAAGTGCTTTACAATTTAGAAAATACAAAGACAAGTCAAATTAAAAAACATTTAAAAGAATAACAATGCAAATGGAAATAAAAATAAAGTAAGAATAAAGCATGAATAAAATATGATTCAAAGTTGATTAAAACAATGTATTTAAAAGAAGAAAATGAATAAAAATTGAAAGAAGGAAAATTAATAAATGATATCAATATAATAAATAATATTAAATGCAGAAGTATCCATATATCTGTGTGATTTTTAATCAATTTCATAGTTAAATTTTTAAATGATTGCTCAAAGGATTTTAGTATTATTTATTTATTTATTTTTTAATGAATATTATTTTACCGGATTTCTTTTCATTTTTACGGCTTTGATAATGTAAACCTATAGATTGTCAGTGCTGGTGCGTATCTTTGGGTATTGTATTTAAATGTTATTGGTTGTGTTATTTAGGTTTCATTCTCCTGTATACCTCTGGCTTCAAAACTCTTTGCCCCTAGACGTTAATAAAGATGGCGATTGCGATGTTTAGTATCTCTCGTAAGGCAGATCAGGGAGACTTGAATTGTTCATGATCCACTCATGTTGCCTTCCCCTTACCTGGGTCGCTAATCATAATGAGCAAACCTGGGGGGACGGTGGCAAGGGAGATCATGCTAAATGTAACGAGGACCAAGAATCATTAGGAATTCGTGATCGTTGGATGAAATCAACTGTAGACCAGTCCTGGTCTGGGCGCCATGACGAACCAGTTAGGCATCGAGCACACCGGTCGTCAGCTCTTTCCACTTTTTATGTTTGGATAAACTAACATTTTACAAATGATGGAAAAATGGCTGCTGTCTTTCTTGAGTTATTGCTCTGCATCACTTGCTCGTACCCCTGGGAGTGAAGGAGAGGTAAAAGAGAAGAACGACTGAGAGCCAAGGCGGTGCTTAAAAGCTTATTATCCTTCTTCACCTCAGGTATAACCGCCAAAGGTGGGTCATTAG
This sequence comes from Parotocinclus spilosoma, assembly GCA_033117975.1. Taxonomy (NCBI): domain Eukaryota; kingdom Metazoa; phylum Chordata; class Actinopteri; order Siluriformes; family Loricariidae; genus Parotocinclus; species Parotocinclus spilosoma. The sequence goes on along the minus strand of JAVSBV010000079.1, from coordinate 4,480,028 downwards.
GCTCACATGACAAATTCTCGGCGCACTACATAGTGTGTAGTATGTACAGTGTGTGCTCTCTGGTTAGTTTCTTCTCAAAGATTGCTGGCACAGTGAGATTCCCGGTGGGATGTACTACATTTAGAAGGGGATGTTATCCAGAGTGACGTGCAACTGATCCAGTCTTACAGGGTCCACTGTACAAGCAAGGACTTAAAACCTCTACTTACCAGTCAATAGTGCAAGACTTTAACCTCTGTGGTAAGCCTGCTCCTAAGTCCAATTGTAACAGAGGAAGGCAGGACTGGGAGCTTTGCTTTAGGATGCCCTTCAGTTTGTTTCAAGCACACCAGAAACAACAATAGCAGAATTAGAGTACTCAATAATGACTGCATTACATTCTGTCAAACATGGCGTTTACCAAAATGGTGACCAGACATTACCATAGCTACATAATCTTACTGTGATGCTACAGTTTAAAAGGCCCTTGGCTGGTATTGGCCAGTTTTCCTGTGTGATTGACTCTGACTAATATAAGCGATAATAAGCGCTAATCAGCCGATCAGTTACATTTAGCATGCCCTTTGCACTTGTGATGCCTACAGCGGCAAACACAACCACACATAAGAAGAGCACCGTGCTTTGTCTCAGAATTCAGTTTAATTCAGAATTCAGTTAATATAAAGTCGATTCCAGTTAATTAGAGTGGGCCCAGTTAATGGGCCCAGCTGCTTATTTGGACCAAATCCTAAAGTATCGAACAAATCCTATTATATACGTGTAATGTTATTCACTTATTTGGACCAAAATTCCGCTTAATCGGACCAAAGAACGTATATAAGAAATAAGAAGCGAATAAGAAAAAGAAGCCACAAGTTGCCACCTAGCGGATGCAAAGCAGGTCAGCGATTTATGGGAGGATTTTTGGGATCTCCAGGAGAATTTATGCTTTTATCAAAGGTCAGGACATCTGAAAAGGTGTCCGTCAAGAGAACGCGTCAGATCACACTGGATAAGTTCTTCAAACGTTGACAGGAATTTAGTAAGAACTTGTTTTTTACAGTATTATGCTTTGCATGCTGAGTGCCTATACATTGTGTTGTAGATCGTTTCGAAAAACTTGATTGCAAATTTATTTTTCAATTAACAACGTTTGTAAGCAGCAGTAGTTCTTGTTTGTACGTTCACAATACGTGTATATCACACAAAAAAGGTTTAATAAACATTTAATATGTTACATAGCCCGTCCCGTCTTGTAACATAAGGCATGATCGTTTAATTAACCGGATTCGACTGTAAATAAACTTAAAATATATCCAGTTTCCATTGTACAATGGAAGATATGCTGTGTATGATGTATGGTTCGATGATGATGATGATGATGATGATGATGATGTTGATGATGATGGCTCTGGTGTTCAAAATAATGCAATTCCGTCAGGTGTAATATGATATCTAAACAATGCACATCATCAGATTTCTTTGGCATCAGGATGCATCTTGTTACAATGCATTGTTACCTACCTGGCTATTTTATCAGGTATGCACTTATAAAATATAACCCTTGATAATATGTACAGTTTACTAGTTAGAATATGCATCGCACAGTAGTGAATAAGGAATAAGAGTAATATGGTTGAGTTTATGTTGGTGGTACTTTTTTTTTTTTTCTGTGAAGAACAATTTATTTTTCCTATGTTTAATTGTTGAAGTCTCTTAATAACCACTTTATTGGGCTTATTTTATTATAAAACGTTGAATACATCATGTGTTATATTGCATAATGTTTTGAAAGTGAATAAACGAATTATTATTGCATTACAACAGCTTTTTATCTCTACGTTTCCTAGCACTCATCTTTGCCACCACATGACTCCCTACACCACTTAGAGCCAACTTCCTCATTGGAGTGTGATTTAGTACTGCATACACTGAAAATTTGAAATGAAAAATTCTGAGTACATTTCCTTCTGAACGTGGATTTATGTTTATTATTGGATTCTCAAAGTTAAAATATCGCAAGTCGGCCTTTGTAGAACTGGGAGTACTTGTTCGGGTAAAGTAAATAGTATTTTGAATGTTATTCTTTAGAAATAGTAATAGTTTTTTAAACGGTGGGCTATTGTTTAACTTTTGTACCTTAAAAATACAAAACCTTTAAAAAAATGATATAAAAATAGAATTTGTGAACCATCATGTATCGAATCGTGAGCAGAGTGTATTGTCCCACCCCAAGTAGACCTTTTTTTTTCTAAAAAATTCTTAACTGCTGATTATTTTGTGATAAGGATTTTAGCAATTATAAATGGAAAATCCTGTAAAGATCTTTGCATTTGCATAAACGTATAAAAGTTTCTGTTTTCACTAATCTGTTGCACTGTGGGAAAGTGTTTTCTTGGGCAGTAATCCTACAGTAGCATGTGTGCCTGTGCCTAGTAAGCTCGGGTTAGTCCACTTTAGCTCTTGCTAGTGCTGCATGAGCATACATTCCAGTACAGCTATAGTGAGTAAATCTGTTGTAGTGGAACTTTGATGGTTCTTAACTTATATCAGCCATAACTAGCTAAACCATGATTTGCTGTCATAAACACTGTTGGCATACATGATTCTGGAAGTTTTGATGAGAGAGTAAGTATCAGCATGCACACACGTTCTTTGCTGGCCTCTGCTGCTTTTGTACAGCTTCATTCCTAAACAAACCATTTCTAAAAGCAGTAACCATGGCCGGGAATGACTTGGCAACTGAGGAAAAAGTACATCTATAATGTGATGTTTCTATTGCAGTATCATTAACAGTAATAATTCTCAAACCTACATATACCTAAGTGGATTTTTTTATTAAAGTGCTGCTTGCTTAAGTAATAAATTTATTAACTAGTATATTAGTCTAATTTCTGGCAAGCACATCATGTTCATTGTATTCAGTTTTAACAAGCTATTTTAATACTACCACCAAAATAGAATTCCTGCTAGGAGTGTGTTTCCAAACAACTGAGAAGGGGTGTTGCATTGTGTACAGTGGGTACGGAAAGTATTCAGACCCCTTTAAATGTTTCACTCTTTGTTTCATTGCAGCCATTTGCTAAAATAAAAACGTTCATTTTATTTCTAATTAATGTATACTCAGCATTCCATCTTGACAGAAAAAAACAGACATATAGAATTTTTTGTAAATTTATTAAAAAAGTGAAAACTAAAATATCACCTGGTCATAAGTATTCAGACCATTTACTGTGACACTCATATTTAACTCATAAGGCGTCCATTTCTTCTGATCATTCTTGAGATGGTTCTACTCCTACATTGGAGTCATGCTGTGTTTAATTGAACTGATTGGACTTGATTAGAAAAGGCACACACCTGTCTATATAAGACCTCACAGTTCACAGTGCATGTCAATGCAAATGAGAATCATGAGGTCGAAGGAACTGCCCAAGTAGCTCAGAGACAGAATTGTGGCAAGGAACAGATTTGGCCAAGGTCACAAAAAAATTCTGCAGCCCTCAAGGTTCCTAAGAGCACAGTGGCCTCCATAGTCCTTAAATGGAAGAAGTTTGAGACGAATAGAACTCTTAATAGAGCTGGCCATCTAGCCAAACTGAGCAATTGTGGGAGAAGAGCCTTGGTGAAAGAGGTAAAGAAGAACCCAAAGAACACTGTGGCTGAGCTCCAGATATGCAGTATGGAGATGGGAGAAAGTTCCACAAAGTCAACTATCACTGCAGCCCTCCACCAGTCAGGGGTTTATGGCAGAGTGGCCCAACAGAAACATCTCCCCAGTGCAAGACATATGAAAAAGCCTGCATAGAGTTTGCCAAAAAACACATGAAATACTCTCAGGGACAGGATGACTGACTGCAATTATTTTATCCTGAAAGAAAACCTATTCCAGAGTGCTCAGGACCTCAGACTGGGTTGGAGGTTCACCTTCCAACAAGACAATGCCCCTAAGCACACAGCTAAAATAACAAAGGAGTGGCTTCAGGATAACTCTGTGACCATTCTTGACTGGCCCAGCCAGAGCCCTGACCTAAACCCAATTGAACATCTCTAGAGAGACCTGAAAATGGCTGCCTACCAGTGTTCACCATCCAGTGACAGAACTAGAGAGGATCTGCAAGGAAAAATGGCAGAGAATCCCCAAAACAAGGTGTGAAAAACTTGTTGCATCATTCCCAAGAAGACTGTACTAGCTAAGAAGTGTGCATTTACTAAATATTGAGCAAATGTCTTCATGTCTGTTATTTTTCTGTCAAGATTGGATGCTGAGTGTACATTAAAAGAGAAATAAAAATGAACTTTTTTTTTTAATTTTAGCAAATGAAACAGAGTGATAAATTTAAAGGGGTCTGAATACTTTCCGTACCCACTGTATCTGTCATAAATAGCCATTGATGCTGGAGGTGGTATGGAATAAACCAAATAAACTATAATTCTCACATTTAGTCACTGATCATTTGTAACATCATTTATCTCGAGGTACTCTAAATTGCCCCTACATCTGGATGATTTTAAATGAGTAGGGGATGACCAGCAGTGGAACAGAGCCCTGTTAATGTTGAATGTAAATCATGATTATTTATATTCTTCTTATCATTATTATTGAAATTTTTGTATTTAAAAATACATTACGATACATTCCATATATAAATAAATACAATATTATTCATATTATTAATGGTTTGTTATATGTCTCAAGGTCTTCAACTATGCTCAGTTGGAGACTCTCATTGATCAGTAATGTAGCGTTTCAAAGAAGGTGTCCAAGACAAATGCTATTACTTCTTTATTAATATTTAGCTGATTTTTTTCTCTGATTGCCATGCGAAGGTAGGTTAATTTCTTTCTGAGCTGTTCCTTTTGTACTTCATAACAGTTGCCTGATGTTTTCTCTTTTGAGTCTTTAATCCTGTTACATTAATTTTATATTGTTACTTAGTCTGCATTTCAGTGATAGTTTTTTTAACGGTACCAATTATCAATTGTTTTAAATGTTCTTCACATCGGTCACAAGATGGCAGTGTGTGCCTTTGAAACGCTTTCCAAAATCTAAGCGGCACAAAAACGTAAACGTGCAGCCTTAAGCTAACACAAATTTAGATAGACCTTAAAAATACAGACCCTAATCTCCTTAAAGTCATACTACCAGAACAAGGGTGCCCAGTTGGTTGGTGATTTTCCTGCTTGTTGACATATACAAACCTTAGTAATTAACTGGAAAATTCAATGTAGGCTCTCTGAGCAATGAAATAACAAAATCAAATGATCTGGCTTATTGTGTAGCATTCTCAAAATCAATTTAAATAGTAATATTATTATTTTTTACAGGATGTTTTGAACAATTTTGGATCTTCGGAGCTAGACGAGGACGATCTGATGTTGGACCTTGAACTCTCAGATGACCAGAGACACCGACATGGTATGTCTCTCAACAAGTATAAACACACTATGTTGAATATCTGTTTTTTATATATATATATATATATATATATATATACACTACCGTTCAAAAGTTTGGGGTCACTTAGAAATTTCCTTATTTTT
>JAVSBV010000079.1:4457851-4472940 GCA_033117975.1 Parotocinclus spilosoma | reverse complement strand
GCTATACGTGTAAATCGTACAATAAAGGTTTAATAAACATTTAATATGTTACATAGCACGTCCCGTCTTGTAACATAAGGCATGTTTGTTTAATCGGACCAGCCGGTTATTAGGACCAAAACGATTGCGTCCTGATGTGGTCCCATTAACCGGATTCGACTGTATATAAGGACCTTTAAACTTAAAAACTTAATATTTAATGCGACCACTCACTTTCCCCGCCCCAGCGTTTAATACATGGCCCCATTACAAGCCACATAGTGACAGAATACTTCATAAGCAAGCGAGTACACTTTCGAGTGAATGCTCTTTTTTGAATTAAACTCCCACCTCTGCTCATGAATCCACATCGTCTTTGGCTCTTGAGGTAACCAGCTGTTTACGAGCACAACTTGCGGACAGATTTTTATCTTTGAATACAATTTATGATTTTTTTGTTGTTTTACATTGATCAGTTGGACACTAAGTCCAAGTTAACAATAGCGCACTAATATTTCCTGTGCTGCAATAAAGCTGATTTTCCCGTCTGTTTCCACTTCACCTCTTGTTTTCTACATTCTTTTTCATCTCGCTTTCCTCCCCTTCTTTTTTCTCGTTTTTGGCATCCTCCCTATGAGCATTTCACTCTGTGATTATGAACAGCTTCCGAGTTCGTTTTCTCCCATCTGTCCTGACTAAGTGCTTTCTAAAGACTGACCTTAGATCAGGTCCAAAGACAAACATTGCTCATTATTGATTATCCCTCTCTGACGAGAGTGTGGCGTTATCGTTGGTCAGGGTTAATGCGCCGCTGCCTGATAAGCACCTCTCCTCATTTTTCACAGCCCCTCAGGAACTGTGTCTCGCTTGGGGTCAGAGTTTCACATGACACCCCCGCCTCTTCCATCCGGTGCATAAACTTCTTATCGCTCGAGGCCTAAGGTCAGCAGGACGAGGGGATTGGAGAGCATTACACAGGCATTGTGGGAGGTCTCACTTTCTGTTGCTTTTGTAACCAGGGCTCACTTTCCCTATAAGTGATCCCATGATCCTCGCTTGTTCGACTAGGATTTTCCAGCATGGGAGTTTACAAACAGATCGACTTACACAAATGCGTGTGTTTCCGTCTTATCTATGAGCCAGCGACGCGAGACGGTCCGGTCAAGGCCTCCATGGCGTCTTCTGTCCTCCCCCCGACTTGTCTCAGCTGCGGCGCGGTGCGTGATCTGGCGCTGGACACTACGCGTCGGGGATTAACGCTGACCCCACGCTCTCAGACGTTATGTCTCCGTCTCGTTCTCCCGCAGATCCCCCCGCTAAGACTCTTCCTTCCTCCCTGATCTTATGCAGCACAGCCGTACAGCAACAGGAGTTTCCCCAAAAACAAACCGCTCCTCTCTGATTGGTCAGATGCGTGATTTGTGGCTTTGTCATGCTGTGCATGTGTTTGGGTAAGTTTTTTGGGAGGATTGACTGATAAAGGTTGGATTACAGACTGCCCCACAAGTTCAGCATCATAGGAAAAACTTTGTCCATATGCTCTCATACAACAAAAGCTGTTTTAGAGAGTTAATGATGTTATGAGTCATATTTTGCAGACAGTCAGCAAATTTATGACATTTCTACTACAAGGAGTCTTTCGCCAAATCATCAGGTGATGTCCTCAGAGAGCCACTGCGTAAATCCGTTCCTTAAAATCCAATTTGTTTTAGACTATGTCATTGTAGTTGCTAGTATTTTGCACTGAACTGGGTCACTTTAATTCTAATTTTAGATATTTTATTTTCAAATTATAATAAGTTCTAATAAGAAATTTGAATCTGTTTTTTGAACTCCACGAGCAGAGGCAGGCCTTTTAAAGGTGCATTATTTATTCTTACCCGTTCATGTGCTCGCTTGCTTGTTTCCACTCGGTTGATGTGTTTAGAGACTTTTGTGTAAGTTTATTGTGCTGTTACTTGTTTGTAACGAGCTATTAACGACATTCTTAAATGTATGCTAGTCTTATTCTCTGCGGGACGGAGTTGTGGGCGTCTCGAAAGGTGGACAAGTCAACGGGATGAAAAAGCGGTCACTTAAATTTGCAGCTCAGCGTCAGTATTGCGATTTACCAGAAATGTGGCTACGATTAGCAGGGTTTTTTTAATTGCCTCTTTCATATTTGTTCATATAGTGTTAGACAATCTATGGTTATTTGGACTTACTGCCATACTGTGATAAAGCACAAAGTAAATTGTGGTTCCATTTACTACGCTACACACTTTCACACACCGTCTGATGATTTTTTTATATGGCAGTCAAGCTTTTGAAACACCCCCTCCCCTGTCCTGCAGATGCTCACATCCCAGTCTATGTGCCTGTCCTATTGTAAGTAGTACTTCTAGTTGTAATGTTTGTCCCCCCACTACAGTATTTAAACTGGTTGCCATTACTTATTGAGTCTCTTGTTGAGTCTCTTCTGGTTTTCGCAATGCTGCCTATTTACATTTACATTATTTAGCAGACACCCTTATCCAGAGCGACTTACAACTGATATATTCCTACAATTCAAGCAAAGTACCCAACTGTGACAGCTTGGCAGAGGTGGGATTCGAATCCAGGACCTTCTGGTCCAGAGTTCAATGCATTGCTCTGTCACACAAAAGTATGAGTCGTTTCAATGTTTTCAGCGGTATGTCTGACACATTTCTGTGTCGTTTACATACAGTTCTCTTGTGAAAAGACTAAGAATATTTACATTACAGTAGAATAAAATGATTATTTGACTTGGTCGTGTTGGGTTCTCTACCACTGAGATGGTCTGCTCATGTATTTGACTGCACTTTTAACCCAAACACAAGCCTCCTCAGTTCAATCTTAACAAAGTACTCATCGCTGAAATGTCCCTCAAACCATACATCCACACCAGACCTGCGATCACCATACATGTCACGTAAAATGCAATGTGAGAAGCACTTAGCATTTTTACCTGCAGGGCTTTCATTATCAAACTAATAAGACAATATTAATTACGCGACTCCGTGGCGCTCTAATTACGCTGACAGGCGGCCACGTTGGTGTCGAACTTAAGAGAACATGCTCCTCGCACTCATGAGAGGCCAGGAAAGGCGGTCAGTGAACAGCACCATTATATGGGATGATAACAATGGGGATTCTTCACCTGTCACTCAGCACATGCACCTGTGGGATTCCCCCTTTAAGTGCTCCTGTGGGGCTGATTTTGCTGAATAGACTGCATATTGTTGCAGAATGTAGTGATGACCAGCGGACGTTTTGTTAACAATTCAGACTGAATTTGATCATGCTTCACTAATCAGCTCATTCCTGCTTGTTGATTGTTGTTCCATTTCAGAGTGTTAAATTTCCTTTTCCCACAATACTCTCAGCCTAGTGGTTAAATGATAGCCCTGGAGAGGGAGATACTTGACCCCAGATTTAAGTCTTTACAACTCAAGTACCTTAGAATGTAAACAAATTTATTGATTTCAATGGGTTTCACGACAGTTAATGGGTTTTGTCCCATTGTCTCCAAACTTGCCTAAATAAAAATGCTTTGTCGCTGTGGTCTTACATATTGACAGTTATTACCATAGAACATTTTGGAACTATTTGGCTTGTCCTTATTAGTTTTTGCCTACATATTCAGTAAGAGTCTTTTTGCTAAAAGTTAATGCAGACAACTTTATTTTTCAATCTGTACTCCGAGTTTGCGTAATTGTTGGTTCGGTGTTTACATTTATATCATTTAGCAGACGCTCTCATCCAGAGTAACTTGCAACTAATACAGTCTTACAGTCCAATCAATTGTAGGTTAAGGGTCTTGCTCGGGAACCCAACTGTGACAGAGGTGGGATTTGAACCCTGGACCTTTTGGTCCATAGTCCAGTACCTTAACCACTAGGCCACCACAGTCACTCAAAAAAGATACAAAGAATGTAAACATTTTACATTTGTGGCATTTATTAAGACACAGTTATAGTTATTTACAGTGACTTACAATTAATACAGTCTAACAGTCCAAGCAATTCTGGGTTAAGGGTCTTGCTCAGGAACCCAACTGTGACAGAGGTGGAATTTGAACCCTGGACCTTCTGGTCCATAGTCCAGTACCTTAACCAGTCTGTTTGTGTGACAGCATGAACTGTTCAGACTAGTGTTGGTTCCAGACTACATTAAAATAAAAATCTACCTTAAGAGCGGTCAGTTACATTTGAGCCACTTTTACCCCAATGAAAGTTTCGCTATAGTGTATCATAAAAGTGTGTTTATGTATAGTCATATATTTAACCATATTGTCCACCTTTGGTACTTCCACGTCTGAACAAACCTAAGCCATAAGTCTAGACATAGGCATACCAGAAAGCACAGATCCAGTACCTTTACAGAATCGGCCGAATTCCCTCTCCCTACCATAATCAAAGCGAGCCACCTGAGACGCCGAGGCAATAACGGCACTCAAATGAAATTTCCTGCGAGGCTTATTGATATCATTAAACACAAGCATATTGCACTTCACAATCATTTTGGTCTTCATCAGAGAGTTTGACATTTAGTGAATTAGGTGCCGTTGAGCAGCCTATATCTTTACACTGTTTCAGTAGCAGTCCCCTTTGGTGGATTCAGCCGATAGATCCGTCATCTCATTTGGGCCGGCTGACCGCTGATGGCTGCTAATATCTCATTGCGTTTGCTCATTTGGCCCTTAATGTGCTTTTGGTGTTTGTCATCAAATAAGAAATTGTTTATGTCCTATGGCTTCAAACAAATATGTTATGATGAGCTCGTTTATAGTGCTTTCAGAACTTTTTTTCCTCTACCTTGCCTTACAGGAAGACTTAGAAACAGTTAACAAGACCTGTCAATGCAAATCTAATGGTTAATTTTGTCAAATAACTTCTAAAACTAATCTATGGATTTTGTTTTTCTTTTAAAAAAAAAAATATTACTTGGAAATAAACCACATGCCGCATCCTTTGTTCTGCCAGATCAGGCAGCATGGGGTAACCTGCTCAGATTCCCATCCAGGAGAATCCAAACTTTACTCTCTTTTTAAGGGCATTGCACTTTTCTTTGTGCCTTTAACTAAGCAGTTTTTGAGTGATGTTTATTACTGTGCAAAAGTTTTAGGTCAGTGTTAGATTTGTTGGTTTAGTAATGGTATGATGATATTAATGATATTGGCTGTGATTGGAACCAAAAGTTTCAAACTTGTATTTGTAATTCCATAATACTCGTTTCCACTGATCTTCATTCCAATCTTTGTTGCTTTTGTATAGCTTAGCCTTTTCACCCTGTTCTCCTTTTGAAAAAAGTGGGGTTTTTTGGCTGCTACCCTTTCCGAAATATAATTCCTGATCAAGATTCTTCAGACTGTACAAGGGGCATCATAGTGTCCTGCAGATAAACAGTTAATTAAACATTGTCTATATAAAATAAATTCCTTATTAAATTTGTACTCTCTGCCTGCACTGAGAACAAACTCCTGCTACTTATGTTTAAAGCCCTACATAACTGAGCTCTGGTAAATTTGACTGATCTCCTGAATTAGTATCGCTCATCCAGTTAGGATTAAGAACAGACGCTGTGTAGGTGTTTTAAATCCAGCCCCCACCTCAAGAAACACTGACGCTTGAAATTCTCTGATGAGGCGGTAGATTAGGAACGTGTACTAGTGTTATGTTGAGGTTTTGTACTAACGTAAAAAACTGCATTTCTTACATTAATATTCTGCACTCAATACCCCATTATTTGACCCACATCCACAAAATTTGAGTTAAATTAAAATAAAATAAAATTGCACTTTGATCTCTGGAGCTCAGCCACCATGACCATTGGATTCTTAGTCACCTCTCTTACCACAAGCAAAAAAAATCATTTGATTACTAGTTTAGCAGGGAATTTAGTTCTAGGATGTCTCCTGATTTGCTGAAAAGTTCTACTATTTAAGAATTAAGGAGGTCATTGTGCGCTTGGGAACTTTTATTGCAGCAGCATTTGTTGTAGCCTTCTCCAGATCTGTGAAAGACTTTTCGAATGCATTGTAAAAAGCACACCTGAACTTTGAGAGTGCCAGCAGACCCAAACCTGAATTTGGAGGGTCTGATATAACTGGATCTAGAATGTTGGGAACCACCCTTGACAATGCAGTTATATCTTAAACAGAAACACAAACCCATTAGAGTTGTTGCATGGCACCATTGTTAAGTCATACAGGTGTTCTTGCCTAGGTCAACCCCTGAGACCCAACGCCGTAGAATTATTTCTCCTCTATCAAACTTTACAACTGAAACAATGGCAAGGTAACGTTCTCATGGCTTTCCCAGCCTCGTCCATCACACTGCCAGATAGAGTAGCGTGATCCATTGCTCCAGAGAACGTTTCCACTGCTCCAGATCTAAAGACCTCACACAAACAACAAAGGCAACGAAGAAGTATGAAGTAACAACACCGAAGCAGTTGACCACCCTGGCTTTTCCTGTCCCTTTAACCTTGACCACCAGGGTGGGCCACAAAGCCCTCCAAACAATACGCGATGAGCTTGGTAAGCATAATAAGTCCATTATCGTCTGAGTTGTCTTAGTGATCCCTAGCACAGCAAACTCGTCGTTCCCAAGCCTCTTCCTTCGGCTGCCCCCTCAGATCCAACTTATAAATCGTTGTTTTTCCAGCTGCTCCAGTTTGGGCTTGATGGAAGCAGCAAGAACGAGACCACCAAAAGATGTTGATATCATTGAAGACTTTGGGCTCTGGTTTGAATTGACATGTTCCTCGGTTCTGTTGCCGTGAGGATAAACATACTTTCGATCAACTTGCCACTTTTAGTCGAGGCTTTTCTCACTGTGGGCTGATCGTGCCTGCTATTAACAGAACAGGAGCAATCCAGAGAATCCCACTGGTCCCGTACACATAGGTTGTCTCAGCGAGTCTTGCTTACAGTATATAGAAATGAAAAACCATTAGAGCAGTGTTTCAGAGCACAGTAAAACGATACATACATATACAGTTTGGCAAAATGATGCATACGGTTCTAAAGTCCTTTGCACTACATGAACACGTCCCAGCAGCCACCTGATTTTACACACACCACAGCCGTATATTTAACTTAGCCCTGAGATTTGTTATTAGTAAGTGCAGGTCATTTTTTAATTACGCTGGGAACACAAATAAAGACGTCCCTCTGTTCTCTCCTGCAGATCATCACACAGTACGTTTACGAGCGCCTGGAGAAAGACTGCAAGCTGAGGAAAGTGACGCTTCCGGTACGTCCTTTTGAATAATGCCACTGAAGCTTAAACTGGGTCTTAATGAGAAACGGATGTAAAGCGCCTAGATTGCAATATACTCAATTCTCTGGAATGCGCAATAGGCTTCCATATCATCCGCTTTGTGTTCAATAATCCTGACTTTAGGCCTGCGCTTTGTTTGTGCAACAACCCGGCCCTTAATCTTTCTGTGTTTAAATATGATTAAAGAGACTTCATTTACTAGGCTGTTAGTCACGGCCTGATCTGGCTGCGTAAACAAAAAGGTTAGGATTGCCTGCTTTATCATTTCGAGGGTTAAGCGCCTTTTCTGCCTTTGCACTTCATAAATACGGAGTAATTCATGGCGTTTTTACAGAGTGTTGTATTACTGCAAGTAAATCACCAGAGAAGTTTTTATGGGCTGTAAACAGTTTTAACCATGTGCGGTATTTATCTCGTTATCATCCCGTGGGCTACTGTGTTCTTGTCATTTGATTGGCTCAGTCACCTCTGACAAACTGCATTTGGCTCCAGGCGTAAGCTTTGTCGTTATTATGCTAAGAGAGATACTAAAAGTCTTAAACTATGTGGACACCTGAACATTACATTCATAGGTTATTGTTGTCGCACTGCCTATGTGTTAATATACTGATTGTGATTGTGGCCGTAATTATGGGAAGGCTTTCCATTAGTGATTCACCGGGTAAAAAAGATCCAGATGAGTTGAAAAGCAAGTTTCTTTAACGATATAATTTTTTTAATGATGTTATGTGCAATAGTTTTAGCTCAGCATTAGATTTTACTAGCATATTGTTGACGATTGGACCCAAAATGTCAAACTTGGGATTGCAATGCTCATTTGCACTGATCTTCAATCCAATCTTTGCGAGTTTTAGCAAATTCTAGCCTTTTCTTCATGCTCTTTTCTATAAAAAAAAAAAGTGGTTTCTTAGCTGATAACCCTCCAAAAAGGGCGTTTTGATCTTTTTGATTTACATTTATATTTACGGCATTTAGCAGACGTCCTTATCTGGAGCAACTTACAAGTCAAGCAACGGTGAGTTAAGGGCCTTGTTTAAGGACCCAACTGTGGCAACTTGACAGGGGTGGGATTTGAATCCTGGGCCATTAGGTCCAGAGTCCAGTACCTTAACCGCTAGGCTACCGTAGTCCTCGGATGCCCTTGGAATCTCTATACCCCGCCCTGCGCTAAAAACAAATGCTTTTAGTCTTTCCATCCTGAGGTGTGGTGGCTGCAATAAAGTCTACCAAGTATAAAGTCTGCTTCACGCTTTATGACCAAAAGTTTGTGGACTTCACTTCTACTAAGTGTTCTCACATTATGAAATAATAGGTTTGTTATATAAGAAATGCTAGCATATAATCTTCATAGAAAAATAGTGGCAACAAAATGGGTTGTACTGTAACCCTCAATGGCTCTGTGAAGCATATTAAACCAACAAGTCAGTCAGACGTAATGTCCAGATGTAATGTCCTGCCCTCTTCAAAACCAAGCAACTATTTGCCGCTTTTGACTGAGAACTTGGCAGACTTCTACTGAGCCTTAACTTTAACCACTAAGATTTATTAGAATGGCAGCTGGGTGTCAGGGCTTATTGTCCAACAGCAGTGCCTGACCTCAAAGTGATGTTCCATAATCTACTGCAAAGCATTCTCAGGAGAATTAAAACTCTAGGCTAATACAGTGGTACCTCGGTTCGCATCATTATTTCTATTACGTTCCAGAAGGCTTTTCGAGAACCGAAAATGACGATTCCCAAACAAATTAAAATTGAAGGAATTTGTTGCAGACACCCAAAAAATCCACACTGTATAAAGAAATATATATATTAATTGAGCTGTATTGGGTTACATTTTAACAAATTAAAAACAAAAAGTGTGTATCACTTATATATAATAGTATATGGTTAATATTGTTTATACTGTATCATAGTATAGTCGACCTTATTGATTAAAAACTTACATTAACCTAGTGTTGTCCCAAAATCATTAAAACAAAGCTTATTTATAAAAAAATACAAATACCATGCAATTTGGTGAGTAATGAATTGAAACTGAACAGCAAAACTCTCACTCTATTGGTGAACTCAGGGCGAGAAGTACTAATGTTATCAACTCAACCTGAAAGTGATGCGGAGGACTCAATTCTTGATTTCCTTTCAGTTGGCTGTAATCATCAACCATTTCAGGAGCCATGGGGACTTCCTTGCGTTAAGGTTATAGTACTGTAGATGTAAAAAATAAAGAAAAGCATTATAAACACTACGGCGATCCTCACTGAAACGAGAGCTACTGTGAATCTGAATCACTGTGTACTGAATCGTGAATCATGATTTCTGAATCGACTCATCCAAGTAAACGCAGGTGCGCTGAGTACCGAGCAAACGATGAAAACGAGACGAAATGTTCCCATCAAAAAATCATAGAGAACTGAATTTGACGAGTTTAGAGATGGTCCAGAATCAAGGTACCACTGTACTCAAAAGTTTGTCACATATTGCGTGGGTATTTGCTTGACATTACGAACCTTAAAGGACTTAAATCCTCTAGGTTGAAGGGGGTACGCACAATTTTGGCCATGTATTGCAATCCCGTTAGGATGTAAAGCAAATAACAGTGCACGAATGGTCCTCGTGAAAGCCCTCATAGCTGTCAGGAAGGATCCACAATGCTGAAGCGTACAGTAAAAAAGACAACAGGATCCATGGTAGCGCAATAAAGTGATCAAGGACAGACAGCTGTTGTTCTTCAGGAGCCGTCTGTCTCTCTATATTGCTATTCATAATAAATGATTGCAGGCTATGACTCATTTTGTGTCTGCTGCCCTGTCCCACTTTAATGAAAGGAGAATAAATGTGGTTGTTGACACACATGAAGAGATTGAAGGGTCTCAGTAATAGGAACACAGTTCATGATAGAATAGGCTCAGTAAGGTAATATAATGATTAAGAATTTTATCTTCCTATGATTTTATCTTCCTTAACAGCTGAGTGTGTGACTATAAAAGATTGTGGGAAAGATTTTCATCTAGTTTGTGCGATTATGAATAGATCTTTGGTGACGACTGACGATAGCAGTTTGGATTGTTTGTGCGAAGAAAGCCTGGGAATTCCATGTCTAATCTGTATGAAAGCAGTCGCTCAGACTGACATGCTGTGAGGTCGGTGCGAGTGGTTTAAATGTTCTGCTTGATCGTTGTTTATAGAACAACTTCTCTCATCTTGAAATCATAGATAGATGCGACGGACGACGAACCGAAGAGTTTCTTTTACATGAGTGAGGATGCCCTGACCAACCCAGACAAGCTGCTCGTCTTGATCCAGGGCAGCGGCGTGGTGCGAGCAGGCCAGTGGGCCCGGCGCCTCATCATCAACGAGGACCTAAACAGCGGCACGCAAATCCCTTTCATCACCAGAGCCATGGAGGTAAAGCCAAGTGGCTTAAGAGCTTCGTGTGCATTGATTTATGGGTTGGTCGGAATTATGGTCTTTTCATAAATCCTTCCTCGATTTGGGGGGTCATAGAGGTTGCCCTTTGGGATGATGTAAGAGCTTTCGTGGATGCTTTCGGGAACCCTATATAACCATTTAACATGTTCAAGCCCATCTTAAAAGTCTGTTGTTTAGCATGTCGTCTAGAGATCAAATTTACGGGATTGCGATTTTGAAATCAGTGCGTGCTTCTTGTCTTCCTATTGTAAGCCTGGTTATTTTGGTGATGGTGGTTCAGAGAATGTCCCGGAAGCACGCCCTGGACGGGACACCGTTCCATCACAGGGCCTGGCAGGGAACGCTGTTTCAGATTTGTCTTTCATTCTCTCAAACACAGGCAGTCATGCATTTGTAATGTGTGACCCGGGCTCCACTGGGACTCAAACCTGAGTCTCTGCTTTGGTGAGCTAGCACATCACTGCTGTGCCACCCAAGCGTCTACTTCTTGTTTTATTTATGGGAATTCTTGGTGTTGGTAGTGACAGAATCTCGTTGTAGAAGAGTCAAGGCTCTCTAGTTCCCTTCACTTTGTAAATAGAAAGAAAAAAAAAAACTAATTTCGGATAGTAGCAACAGCCGTCGAGTCAGGACAAAGTCATATTACAGTTATTTAGCCTGTTCATGAAAAAATCTTCCTTATTCTTACTAGATTCAAGAGTTTGAGCTTTGCTTTGCTATGTTGCCGCTATTGGAGCTTTGAGTAAGACCCTTAAACGTTATATATTACTTTGTAATGAGGCAAAAAAATGAATTACATCATACTGTGTATTGGGGCAGTGTTGAATGAAAGTAATGGCTTTTCTATGTAACAAGGCTCTTTTCATGTCAGTGTTTATTTAAATAATTGTCTTAACCCAAAATTGAAGTTCTTGGCCACAACTAAATGCACTACTCTGATCAGAACCCTAAAACCAAAAGCTTATTTAATTTAATTTAAAGTTTTTTGGAATGTTGCTTTATTCATTCATTCATTCATTATCTCTGCTTTATCCAAATGGGATCGCGGGGCAGTCGGTGCCCAACCAGGAGCGCCAATTCAGCATAAGACACACACACACACACACACACACACACACACACCAAGGGCCATTTTAGAGACACCAATTACCCTAACACACATGTATTTGGACTGTGGGAGGAAACCGGAGTACCTGTAGTAAACCCACACAGACACGGGGAGGACATGCAGACTCCACGCAAAAAGGACCAAGGCCGTTCCACCCTGGGTCTGAACCTGGGACCTTCTTACTGTGAGGCAGCAGTGCTACCCACTGAACCACTGTGCTGCTCTGAATGACACTTAGTAAGCTAAATATGACATTTTTATCATAGTTATTTAGCTGATGCCCTTACCTAAACTTACAACTAACAGTCTTACAGTCCAAGCAATTGTGGATTAAGGTCCTTTCCTTAAGTCTTTTGTGAGACGGTATATCCTTAGATACTGTCTGATATGTCTTTTTGTCTCTCTCTCTTTCTCTATCTCTCTCTCTCTCTCTCTCTCTCTCTCGCTCCTCCCTCTTTCTCTCTCTCTCACGTGCACTTCCTTTGTCTCTCTCTCTTTCTTTTTCTGTCTCTCTTTCTTTCTCTCTCTCGCTCTTTCTCTTTCTGCTTTCCTACTGTACAGTAGAGATTTATTTACCCAACAAAAACAGGCCGTTTGTAGTTATGTGTGTACTGTAAACTGTAATTTAGATTCTCATTTCTTTTCTCTGTCGGAAAGTATCTCCTCCAGCTGTACGCCAGGCTAGTCGTTTGTCACGTCGCCCACTGCTACCTAGATAATTTCATTGGCCTCTGCGTTCAAATTGACTTAGGGGAGATCTCCTTCTCTCTTCCATCTAAATGTCATAAAACACAACGTGCATCCGTGTCTGACGGCAAAATCGGTCCACTCCAGACACGGAATGCAGGATAAAGATGATAAGTAAGTGTGTGTGTGCGTGTGTGTGTGCGTGTGCGTGCGTGTGCGCGCGTGCGTGTAGGGTAACATTTTTGAACCCATAAACAGTACTGTGCAAAAGTCTTGGGACATCATTTAGTTAGGCATTCCACATATAATTATTTATTACTGTCTGCATTAGAATACAGTCAGAAAGCAAATTTGATGATCGGTTCGAATGAAGATCAGTAGAATGATGTAGATTAAGTTTTATGGGCAGGATGAATCCTTCATCTATTGGTTCTCAAAGTGAAAACTGGTTTAACATGGTATAACTCAGTTCGTTTAGCTAATTTATATCTAAATTGATATTAGCTTGCATGCTTCACCAAACTCCAGCGATGAAGCATTCCTATCAGCTGCATGACCAACGACTGGCAGCGCAATCAGACCGTCTGGTATGGAAGTGACAGAAGAATTTTAGAAGACTTCTGGAGAGCAACGTTGGGGCCACATTTCACTTTGGCCAGGTTGAGGAGAATAAGAGGCTTTTATCCTTCTCCAGTCTCAGGTTGAATCTCCTCTTCTGGCCCAAAGATCAAGTGGAACCTGTCCAGACCATCTCTTGTTTCATCATGTCCTTTGTCATCTCTTCTTTCTTTTAGGAAGACTTTGTCGTTCGGCTCATTAGTTTAAACTGAACCTGACTTTTTTCTCTTCTGTGAACAGTTTTAAAGAGAGTTTTAAAGATTGAACCCAAGCCATTGTCAATGTGAATAATGAAGATGATTTTTCTAAAAGATGACTGAAGATGGCTCTTGCTCAGAAAGCAGTCTGTGACTTGCTGGTTGCCTAACCTTTAATCATTGCTTAGTTTGGAAGTAAAAGTGGCTTGTATAGCAACACTTAGACACCTTCTAAAATGCATGGAACTGAATATACCAATATTTTAGTGAATCTGTTTAGCCAAGGTACATGTTGTCTTTTTCACCACTTTATACTAACATTTATTGGACTTTTATACCACACCTAGAGATACAAAGTTCTTTAGATAACACTTTGCGTTGCTGACTGACCCTTGCTTGTAATGTTTTCATATTGTGCCATGCTATTGGTATCAGTCAGACTTAATAGGTGCCAGACTAAGTATGTTTTGATGTAGAGACCAGTGGTGAAGGAATTTTGATTGGCTGATCAAAAAGGCAAAAGCAAAAGCTTTTTAAAACCTTTTTTATTCCTCTTTCATTCTTTCCTAACAGCATACATTAACCCTAAGATGTTGCACTTAATGGACATCCCGTATTGTATTTTTTTTTGTAGTGGGTTTCTTGGCCAGGTAGATAATTCATTGGCTGCCAGCGGCTTACGTTAGATGAAAGAATGAAATCGGGTGCACCCCGAAGCCTCCTATAGCCCCTTGCTTCCTTGGAGCGCATTTAGAGAATTGATACGTCCTTAAAAATGGTCGACCTTGATCGATTCTGGGATGGTGGTCTGAAGGACAAAGGAGCGAGGAATCAAGGAGCCATTAATTAGATTATTGGGACGCATCTGTACTCTTTTGTACAATAATAGATGATTTAGTTGGTCGACTTTGTTTGATGTTGTATCCAGGTTACTTTTAACTGCTGGACTTTGGCTTTTATGCTGCTGTGTGGCTAATATAACCCCAAATCAGAAAATGTTGGGGCAGTATGAAAAATGTTGAGAAGGCTAATGTAAGAATTTGACTGGAATGGATGAGGAGCTCAGTCTCTTTTCCGTTTTTTTCTCCTAGCAGCTCTGAACAAGCCGTGGAATAAAGCTCTTGACAGAGAATGCAATCTCACTCACTTATTTTCTTTTCTCTTGTTGCAGTTACCCTGTTAATAAAGCACATATTAGTAGAATTTTAGACACTTTAATACAAAAGAGACTTCCCTACTTTTTAGTCAAGTGTATAAAGGACTTGGTCGAACATACACCCCCAGGAAGAATTCAAAGCTTTTTAATGCATGTAGGACCTTAACACTAGATATAAAAACCAAAATAGTCAACACACCATAGTATGTCAACAGTATAGCCCATAAACTGCTGAAATGGCAATAAAACTTAAATTCCTTCCTCTAATTTCATTAATTGCTTCAGTTATAGCCCAACTCTTGCATTTTTGTGACTGCCCACCAGTGTTAATTTTGACGATCTAGTTTCGTCATAGTTTTCGTCATGGAACCTTTTCTTCATGACGAAAACTAAACGATAACTAAACAAAAACTACTTACAATGATTAAAACTGTGATGAAATTAATTGACACTTTCGTTAACTAATAAAAAGACAAAAATGTTCGGTATAGGTGACGTCCAATCAGAACTATAATTATTAAAGGCAGGGACAAGTTAGGAAAACATCCAGTCATAACTACTTGGACATATATGGAGAGGCGGGATAAGCCGGGTAGCTATCCAATCAAACGCACAAATTACATCTAAACC
>JAVSBV010000079.1:4433729-4446477 GCA_033117975.1 Parotocinclus spilosoma | reverse complement strand
AATGTTAGGCAAAGACCTGTAGGTGGCAGTAGAGGGCTGGGGAGAAACTCTGGAGTTTTCGGGTAATGATGCCAGAGACGAAGAGTTTCTTCACGGATATTACATACTGTACACGTTCTTTGGTCTGATTAAGCAGAATGTTGGTCCAAATAAGCGAATAACATTACACGTATTTAATAGGATTTGTTTCGGTACTTTAGGATTTGGTCCGAATAAACGGCTGGTCCTATTAACCGGAATCGTCTGTAGCAGAAATCCATTCACACAAACATGGGTAACTTCCACAAACAGGGTCTAAACAACCGAGCTAAAACAATCTCTAGTCCAAACGTGAGCTAATGCGCAAGCCAGCGCACAACCGGTATGATAGTTACACACACACACACACACGATGGTGATAAGTTCTAAAAATCCATCGTAACTGTGAATTTAACCTGCATCGCCGACTTTAACAAATACTGTATATATTACAGCGTAGTGTTCCTTAAACATGCTTAAAACACGACTGCAACTATGGCTTTTCCCCTACATTTTCCAGCGCTCATCACTCCCACCACATGACTCCCCACATCACACACTGCCGACTTCCTCATCTAGAACTGGATAGTTTCATAGTATGGAGCCTACCTTAAACATGAAGAAAACATTGTACCACAGTTGGGCAAACTCATTAGCATTTAGCTTATTTTATAATAGTATACACTGCTCACAAAATTAGGCGATATTTAATTTAGAAATATCATAATGAAATATCGCCTAATGTTTCTGAGCAGTGTATTAAAAGTGAAAAACATTATTATTATTACGATTAAACGCAATTATTATATATCGTTATAAACTACATGCCCCAGGGTTCATCACTTCAAACGTGACACACTGCTTAGTTCCTGGCAGAAGAAAGAGTGTGTGAGAGTGTCATATTGCCTGTGTCTTGCCAAGGAAACCTAAACAATTTATAGTACAGATTCCATGAATGTGTGTTTTTTGTGTTATTAGATTCCCATCGTAAAGTTAAAATATCGTTAAGTTGAGTTATTGTAAAACAGGGCAGTGAGGTGTGGCTGAAATAACAAAGAATAGTAACTGTAAATGTACTGTAACTTTACTGTAATATAGATGATTAGAATATAACAAACAATTTTCTCATTCTAAATAATAGAAATCCTATATTAACGTATAGTTACTGGATCGATTACATTTTGGGCTATGTCTGGTATGTTGGAACTGCAGCAGCCTAGCCGTTAAGGTACTGGACTCTGGATCTGATGGTCCAGGGTTCAAATCCCACCTCTACCAAGCTCCCACAGTTGGGTCCTTAAGCACCATTGCTTGAATGCTAAATTCCATAAATGTAAAGGTAAATGTAAATGTCTGTACTCGATTTACATCGTAGCTTCATCACGTGGAGTAGATTGAACTGTTGTCTCATATGTGTTCGCGGTTTCAACACAGAGGCGGATTTCACAAAGTGTTCTACAAGCTCCACAGGAGAATTATCCCTGCAGTGTTTTTTTTCTCTTTATTTCTTGCTTCCCGACCTTGCCCTCCATCGGTTCTCTTGGATCCCATTTTTTTTTCTTTAGGGAGTCCTTTGTGTTTGTTTTTCACTTTGATCACCGCGATGATGGTTTGCAGTGCCCCCATATTCTTTCTGCCTGAATGCCGAAATTTGCATCGCCCTTTTAAGTTCTCATGTTTACAGCTGCCTAGTATGTGCGACCTTGCAAAGTTATGCGAGGCTGTTGCAACGTTGCATCGCACAGCAAACAAAGTCCCATTTACCTCACCTTTAACTTATCCGGTTATTCTCAGTTTTTAAACGTATATTCATTTATGGCTTATAGTATGCTCATTTCAAACTAAGATATGATGTGTGATTGTCATTAATGATCATCAAATAATAATTGAAATGGATTATTACCACTTCCAAGACATTTCTTTTAATTTTAAAGTTTTTATTGTTTGGTGTTGATTCATTTGGAAGACTGGTGCAAATTAGCCTTTTGGATCTTGGCTATTTCTGTGACTTTAGTGCAGTGGGTTCGAAACTGAATTCTGCAGTTATGTATATAATCAGTTTGGGGACCAAAAAACCTATCTGTATTATTTTTTTTACATTTTATAAAAAATATTGCCTTTGTGAGCTCAGTTATTGGCCGATGCAGATTTTCTCAAATTGTCCAGCTGATTAATGGGTCTTTAACTATGAAGCCTAGATATTTCATATTTTGTCTGGTAGGTAAGGTGTTTTCTGATTTGTATGAAGTCCAAGGAGCCCAAGATTTATCCACATTCAGTTGATTCAGAGTGAGCCCCATGGGGGACGTGACCAACATCAACTTTAACGTTAAAGTGGACCTTACTTTATGAAAACCCTGTACCTCCTTTCCTGTTTCAGGCCTCCCATGCAATCTGAAAAACTAGGACAAGTGCTATTATGGGCTATTTACTGTGCTGTTCATTGTTTTTTTTTTTTAATGTCCCAACCTTTTTCTGTTGTGTTTTAAGCTTAACACCAAACAAAACAAAATAAAATGACAAATCACCTTTTCAGTGCGATTACTATGTTACATGCATTACTTTATGGGTCTTAAATTGCATTTTGCATTGTGTCTGAGATTTGTCTAACTCTAACTAACCTCATTCATTTGCCCTTCCTGCATTAGCTCTCTGCTTCGAGAACCACTGGTTTACTGTATTACAGACACAACCTGAGATAAATCAGACCTTTCAGGCCTCGTCATCCTAACAGGATAACACATTGCAAGGGTACTCCATTACCCTCAATATCCTGAAAAAAGTAGAAGCTTCTGACTACGTCTGATTCATCAATAAAGCATTCTCAGTGATGATAAAGTAGCCTAGTTTGTTATGTCAGTTGTTAACAGATATTGATTACATTTTCCCTGCTTGTCTCTCTCACAAGAGCAAATTTGCCCAGTGTCAGGTTTTGGCAGCCAACCTGAATTTACTGACAACTGCCGTAGTGTGTGCCAGCAGTCTTTTTTGTTCTTTAGAGGCAGAATGAGAGGCGGTTGTAGAGGGAGATCTTTCTCTCTCTCTCTCTCTCTCTCTCTCTCTCTCTTTCTCTCTTTCTTTCTCTCTCTCTCTCTCTCTCTCTCTCTCTCGCTCGCTCTCTCTCTGACCAGAATGATTCAGCTGCAGTGTCTGTGACCCACTTCCTACCTCTCTTGCTCTCTCCCACCTCCTCACCCATCCTCCATCCTTCTGCTCTCTGCTGTCTTTGAAGTCCACAAACTGATCTCCTGCTATAGGGCCACAGTGTATAGGACCTGTGAAAAAAGAATGAAATATCAGAGCATGACAGTAATTGCAAATGCAGCGCTACCGTACCCGTGGTGTAACAAGCCCACTGTGTGTAGCGAGTAGCTCCCGTCCCCTAGCGGCCCTGGTTTATTTATCGTCTTTTCTGTTTGCTACCAACCGAGCAGTGTCATGGGATCTGACCTAGAAAGGTCCAATCGTTCTTATTCAAGCCCTCAACCTCCTCCTGTGAGCCAAGGGGTGCCTGCGACTCAGTCATTTCCAGCATAAAGGGGAGCAGAGAACACTCGCACAGCCAAGGGGCGACCCACTCGAGCGACTCGCAGTGCCAGTCTGGCTCTTGCAACAGCCTGTGGAGGGCATAGTCCCACTGAGAATTGACCCGAGGTTTAACGGTTACCCCCAGTGGTCACCACTTTGTTATGCCCTGCAGTTTGCCAGGTGGTTTTGGGGTGGCTAAAAGCCCTCGAGTTATCTGTTCTTAAGGCTGATTTGTACTTCCGTTGGTAAACTGGCCCGGTGTGAGTGTGCTTTGCTGCTATTGAGGTAATCTGCGGTAGTCATTGATACTGATGTGTCTGTAAAAAAGAAAGAAAGCAATCAAACGTATGAGTGTCTTTAAAATAACAATGGTAAATCTTACCGATTTATCTTTTAACGATTTACAAAAGGTGGCGAAACAGCTGAAGGTGTCACTATGTAAATACTTGATCGTGTCTAAGCATTTGCAGGGTTAAACATGAACTTTTTTCCAACTTGCTCAGTCTTTTTACTGTCCGGAACAAAATATTAACTGTTATTCTGTGCCCATCTTCAGGGCTCACCCATAAGGTATGCTCTATGGCCCATGGCCAGCTGATGGTAGGGGGGAATTAGGCATGAAATGTTTTATAAAGTTCTACCTTGTATCAGCGTTTCAGGATGGTGATATATGTTTGGTGGATCCTTTCTTGGAACACTTTTGGTCCCTTAATGCCAATTAAGTATTGTTTGAATGCTACAGAGTACCTGAGTGTTGTTGCTGACCATGTTCATCTCCTTATGAACCCAGTGTACCATCTTCTACGTGCCAGATCATCTCAAACTGGTTTCTTCAACATGACAATGAGTTCACTGTACCTGAATGGCCTCCACAGTCTGATCTCAGTCCAGTAGAGCAGCTTTGAAATGTTGAATGGGAGAATCACATCATCGATGTGCCCCTGACAAATCAACAGTTTGATCTGATCAGTGAAATCTGTGAGGGACTTTTCTAGCACCTTACTGACTCAAAGGCAAAACGGGGTCCAACCCGGTGCCTTTTTTGCGAACACCTCCGGGCTAGCGAAATATGAGTCTTGATGCAGGACTGAACACAAGCTGGAGGCTACAGTGCAAACAATCGCAAAAATATGCAAAAGCAGAAACACGAGGCAGGTGAGCCTGAAGACCCCACAAGGCCACTGAGAGACGATTCCCTCAGCTCCTGCGCTCAGTTGCAAATAGCCTCATTATGCTTCTCCAGGAAGCGTCAGCCTGACAGAAGCCCCTGCAGCGCTGCTGCGCATCTCGACGTGCTTACGGGAGATGGATAAATAAACAACATGCCCCGGTCAGTGAGACATGTGTTCATCTTCCATATGATCATCAGTTCTACTAGGCGCCCGTGGCTGTTGTTTAAGATCTGACTGTTCTTATGCGTTCTGATTTCGCATGCGCACGGAGGACCTCGGGTGTGATGCGCTTGGGTTGAGCTACGATTTCAGTACGATTAAGCCCACCCGGTTTGGTGCTGCTGTCATTGTTAAACAGCGGATTCTGAACTCTGTATGATTATCAAATGTTTTCTTTTGGTCTTTGTCCTTCTTTTGAGCTGAAGCTGAACGAGAGAAGCCCGTGTTCTGAGGGCATGCTTAACCTTTTGCTGTTGTTGGAGGAAGGGTACTAGTAGTCTGTTCAGGTTTTCGTGTTCAATTAAAATTCGGCTGCTTTTTTAGCAAGCTTTTTGAAGTTGGCCTCGGGCCTTGAAAGACTCATCAACGGCACCGGGCTAGATTGCATACAGGTAGCTGCAATGTTATTTCAAATGGCTTAATTAGTTTCTGAGTGCGGAGTCAAAAGGATTTACACAGCACAGCACTTTATTCACTTGGGAAAAATGATTGAAACCATGTGACATGGGCATCTTTTGCCCCTGGTTTTACTTTCTGGGTCATGCTCCTGTGCTTCTTATTACCTTCTGGAATAGATTTGTACTTTATAAGCGTAGCTTGTTGGTGGCACATTGGATTAAACCAGAGTTTGCGCTCTTATTTTCCACTCGTGACACTTACGAGTCATGTTTTTAATAAAACGCTGCTTTCATTTAAATAGTTACATTAGTTTCTCATAAGATTCTGAAAGGCCTTGAAATACGGCCTCCGTGCAGTCGTTCTGCTCTAGGCATTTCACTGATCATCAAGGTTGCCAGCCGTGCACTGTGCTTTTCTTTAGGTGATTACATCACGGGAACTGTCCCTCATCGTGCAACATGACAAGCTCCGCAAACCCTCTGTGACACTGCTAATATGAGCTCCATTCATGTGTGTCAGTCGTATTACAGAACCTGAATTCCCATTTTAGTTGACCCAGTGTAGGAGAAAACACTGCACTATGTTGACGCTGTAGCTTTCTGTTTTAGTCTCTGCTACAACGCCAAGCCAGCATATTTGTCAGGTCTCCAAGAAGGAAATAGAACTAGAAGCATGTTGACTTTGTTGTGTACATTACGTCTACTTGGACTGTTCATTTTATTTGTTAATAAACATCATTAGATGCATTTCAGGTCTATTGGAGGGCAATTTAGGGCAAGTGATGAGGTAAATTTTTTTTTAATAATGACATGATTTCAAACAGATGAGGTCAACAGGTGATTGTAAGCATGATATGGTACAAATGCAGAATCCAGTCTTTGAGGAGCAAAGATGGGCAGAGGATCTTCAGTTTGTAATCAAATGCATAAAATATTGGTAGGGATTTATGTATTCCTTCCTCTACAGAGCTTAATATCATATACAGTCGATTCCGGCAAATGGAACCACATTGGGGCGCAGTGTTTTGGTCCTAATAACCGGCTGGTCCGATTAAACGGACATGCCCTATGTTACAAGACGGGACATGCTATGTAACATATTAAATGTTTATGAAACCTTTATTTTACGATATACACGTATAGCGAACGTACAAACAAGAACTACTGTTGCCTACGAACTTTGTTCATTGAAAAATAAATTTTAAATAAAATGTTTTAAATAAAAAGTTTTTTTTAAACGATCTACAACATAATGTATAGGTACTCAGTATGCGAAGCATAATACTGTAAAAACAAGTTCTTGCTAAATTCCAGTCAACGTTTGAAGAACTTATCCGGTCTGATTTGACACGCTTTAGCTGTGGCTAAATAGGGACTTGTGGCTTGTTTTTTTGTAGCAAATGGAAATGTTAGGCAAAGACCTGTAGGTGGCAGTAGAGGGCTGGGGAGAAACTAGGGAGTTTTCGGGTAGTGATGCCAGAGACGAAGAGTTTCTTCACGGATATTATATACTGTACACGTTCTTTGTCCAGAATGTGGTGGAAATTGGAATTTTAGTCCAAATAAGCCAATAACATTACACGTATATAATAGGATTTGTTTCGGTACTTTATCTCAGTGTTCTTTGCAGCATTATTGCTGCATCACAGAAGTGTAATTGACATTTACCAAGGGCACTGACACAACCTCGTACCATGATACACCCTGGCTTTTGGTACTTTTCCAGGTCCAGAGTGCATGGTGTACATTTCGTTCCAAAAAAAAAAAGAGATCTGGAATACCTATTGGTTTGATCACATTACGCATTTCCACTGTGTGATGGTCCATCCCTGATTCTTCTTTGTCCAGAGAAGTCGACCTCACTTATGGACATGGCTAAAATGTGGCTTCTTTTTTGAACAGTATAGTTTAAAGTGGCATATGTGAATTTAACTTTGTATTGTAAAGCTTGACAAAGGTTTGCCAAAGTAATCCCTTGCCCATGTGGTTATATCAGATTTTGATGAATACGTTCTTGATTTAGTGCCATCTGAGGGATTGAAAATCACAGATTTGCCATTTTCACACTGCAATTTCCATCTGGTTCCTTGAATCGTGAAATAAAATGGTGCTGTAGAGGAAGAAATATGCCAACTCCTTCCAGTATTTCTTTGAGGAACATTGTTTTTCAATTTAAATCATTATCTTACAGATTTGTTGACCAATTGGAGATTATCTGCCCATCTTTGCTCAACTTATCTAGGTGCTCCTGTACTAAATCATAATTACAATCACCTGTTGACATCACCTGCTTGAAATCACACCATTATTTAGTGTGTTTACCTCATTACTAGCCCTAATGTTTTGCCACCCTCCCATTTTTTATTGTTTGGCCTGGCCATTTTGGCCTGTTTGGCCATTTTACATATTGTACAAACTTGTTTTGCTTTGAGTTTGTATTGCAAAGATCAAGACCATCTGAAAGGCACTTTTTTTAATATTTCTATTTCACGGTTTGGGGCTAATTCATATAAGCAGTAGTCCATTTGGTTATAATGCTCCAGGCTGAAGGGAAAATTTCTGCCCTATAAATTAAGTTTTGCTGTGACTGCCCTGTGGTATGATGGGCACTTGCATTATCCAGGTTTAATTGGGAGATTCTTAGCTTATAGGCATATTGGTACTGACAAACTCTTTCTTGGAGCTGAAGAGGAAATTAGAGGTCATTCGGAAGGGCACGCTGGATGTAACGTAGTGTATGTGTTTGTATCACCGGCTCTGCACAGCTGGGGATAGACTTAAAGCAGACTTGGCAATGATCTGACATGGAATCACAGGCTGTCCTTGGGAGATTATTAACTTTAGCCCTTTTTAAGCCCCTCAGGCTGGCACAGCAAGCTTTAGCAATGTTACTAGCTGCGACCTACCTATATCCACAGTCTCCCTGTTAGTGTCTTTAGGGAGCGTTTAACTGTGTTGTATTTTCTCTTCATGTTTCTAAAAATTGAGAAATCTTTCTGAGTGACGTCACGTGACGTTGGCGTAGTTACCAATAAACGAACACAAGAGTGGAACAATGCCGTTTTCTTTCCTGTCCTTCAAGACTGTCATGCTTTTTTCTGGCAGCAGATTTCTGTTTTAAAATTCTTAGGACCTCGGTCACCAACAGATGGCGATTGGCTGCTCGGAGATGGTGCATACCTGTATTTCTTTAAAAAAAAAAAAAAAAAAAAACATTGTTAATGTAAAGCCTATAGGTGAGTAACCTGTTCTGAGAGCACAAGGATATTGCCTTACTCAAATTCTGTTATTTATTGATTTTATTTCAGCTTTTAGCCCTGCTTTATTCTGGTCAGGATTCAGCTAGATAGGAGCCTGTGGTTGTTTCCATGGCCTATTCCGGAATTTATCGGGAACCGTAATGCTTGCCCCTGTGCAGGGCAATCACTTAGGGTTGGCAAAGTCTCCATCATGTAGCCTTTCAAAAGGCTGGGTATTGGGCCTGCATATGCCACTGGGCCACTCTAGTGCATCATAAAATATATGTTAATTTATATTAGAGACTATGTATTAATGTGTACAGCTCAAACATGTAATGGACAAAATGTCTTAATTTAACCATGTTTAAGTGCATGGCAGGTAGTGGGCACTCTAGTGGGCACCTTGCATCATGGCTGCAGTCTGATTGCAACCAAAAATGGCTCGTTGATGCCAGAGATCAGAGGAGAATTGACTGGTTTGAGCTGATAGAAAGGTAGCAGGAACTCAAGAATCCATTATAACCGAGGCATTCAGAAGAGCATCTCTAAAATGTCGAAACTTGAAGCAGATGGACTACAGCAGCAAAAATCTGGCTTATTTTGTGCCAGACATTTATATACTATATATATACATTTATATACTATATATATATACATTTATATACTATATATCTGTGACATTTATATACTATGGTACGAATTTGGCTTAAGCAAGATGAAAGCATGTATCCATCCAGCATGGTTTAAGCACCATAGTATTAATGCTGACCATGTCTGTTCCTTCATGAGCACAGTTACTCTCATAATCTTACTCTTGGCTCTTGCTAAATTTTTTTAAATATTTATTATCTGAAGCGTTTTCTGGAACAAGGGACAGTCGGATAATGGAGATTGACTACATCGTTCTCTTATAAACGCATCGTCGTTACAATATGAACTTCCTGGCCGAGGACTAGATGAACCAATGTGACCTGGTGGTAATCAGTACCTGTGGTTGGCACCCTTCCCACTTACTGACTTCTCGGATCCGACAGTAAGACTTGACATCTTTCCTCCATTAGTGGTGGCTGGCATCATCCATCAGCTCTTCCCTGAATTGATCATATGGCTTCCTCTGCTACCTGCACAGCTAGTCACTTTTGACATTTGCAGACGAATGTGCCTATCACTCTCCGAAAACTTACTGATGCTGTCTCGGTTAACGGCACGCCATGTCTATCAGTGTGAAAGACCCCTAGGATTTCCTGCCATAGCCAGGTGTGGGCCTTGCTCTCTAATTCCTCCCTCTACCCTCAGTGCTTTTTGTCGATTTACTCTAGCGTAGCTGACAATCTCAGTAAATCCTCAGCCTCCCCTCAGCATCACGCTGTTTGTTTAGCTACTGAACTCACTTGTTTTTTTTTTTGTTTTTTTTTTTCCAGCAGTACTGTGAAATCTATTACACTTTTCTCTCATCTCCACCTGTTTGTGTGTCTTGTCAAATAAGTGCATTCTCAGAATCCAGGTGTCCCCACAGTCAATTGGAAAATCTTGCACAGCATGAAAGTGTTTTTTGTTTCCCCAGCTCTCTTATTGTGGTTCGATAGAAACCCACCTGACAGAAGTAGTCTGAATCTAGTCGGCAAGTCGACGTATTTTTGCTTTTCTACTCTTTTGAGAGTGGTGTGTTTCCCGGCAGCGAGACCACAGCTGGCTGTTCAGCCTCTGCCAAACAGAAGGCTGCAAATCTGTAACCGTGTTGAAGCAACAAATCCATTTCCATGTTTGTTTGCAGGTGGTTAAGCTATGTTTTGACATTGCTTGCCGTAGCTTGGATGCGTACTTTATTTGCCATCAGACGGCGAGAGAGTGTAAATATTGTCCTAGCATTTTTTAATGAAGTAATTATAGTGTACGTGACAGCAATTCCTCTGTTGGAAGTACAATGAAAAAAAGAAAATTAAAACTCGAGGATCATTTGTCTGGACTTTCCGGTTATATGGATTGTGTTTGTGGAACTCTAACATTACAAGCTGTGGGATTTAGAGGCTGCAAACATAGAATTTGGAGTCAGACATTGAAAATGGAGCAAATTCTGTTCTGTGCCAGCATATTATTAATAGATAATGATATTAGATTCAATACCCTGGTGCTAATTGTTTTTTTTCACTGTATTTTACTGTAGGTGCACCACTTCAGCTGCTTCTTAACATAAATATCTGATAACAGAAGTTTGAATAGTAGATTATGACTTAAAGGCCAAAAATTACAATCAAATGCTATTATGTCCCAAATAATAATACCCTAACCTGATATCTATGTGCTATCTATGTGTGATATCTATGTGATATCTAACATATGACCCACTATACTGAAAGAATAAGTAAATAAGTATTGAATGGCCTCTTACCTCACCTAAAGCCTCTACTTTAGTTTTTTTAGTGGTTAATTGTGAGATGATTTTTGTTTATTTGAAATTGTAGCAATTTTATCCATCCATTATCCATCCGATTAATCCACACAGGGCCGAGGACTAGTCGTGCCCACCCGGTCCCCACCCGGTCCCCACCCGGCAACTCAGGGCACAAAGGCAGGAACAACCCTAGAAAGGGCGCCAATCCATCTCAGGGCAAACACACTTTTAGAGACACAAATTAACCTAACACGCACTTCTTTGGACTGTGGAAGCCAAAGTACCTGGAGTAAACCCACACAGACACAAGGATGATATGCAGACTCCAACAAAAAAAGACCAAGACTACTCCGCCTTGTAATCGAACCTGGGACCTTCTTGCTGTTGAATATCAAACCAGAATGTGCAAGAAAGGTAATTTAAGAGGCTGTTGATGTTAGTTCAGAGTGTTTTAGAATCTCCTGATGTACTGGGATGGGATTCACATATAGCCATTTCTAGGTTTGTTGTTTTTTTTTTGGTTTGTTTTGTTGTTTTTTTTACAGAAAATGTGCTGGAAAAGAGAAAATATCCAGTGAGTGAAAGATATCTGGGCAAATAATACCTTTTTGATGCCGGAGATCAGAGCTTCAAGCGGACAGAAAGGCAACAGTAACTCAAGTCACCACTCATTGCAACCAAGGTATGCAGAAGAGCATCTCTGAATGCACTTCACATCAAACCTTGAGAGAGATAGGCTACAGCAGCACATAACCACACCAGGTGCCACTCTTGTCAGCTAACAACATGTAACTAAGACTACAATTTACATCGGCTGACCAAAATTGGATAATAGAAGATTGGAAAAATGTTGCCAGGTGTGATGAGCTGCAATATTTGGCTGGTAGGGTCAGAAGTTGCAGCAAACATGAAAGCATGGCTCAATCCTGCCTCGTATCAACAGTTGAGGTGTGATGAATGTTTGCTTGGCACACTTTGAGCCCAACTGAGCATTGTTTAAACGCTGAATATTATTGGTTACTATGCCCACCCTTCATGACCACAGCGGACCATCTTCTGATAGATAATTCCAGCAGGATAACACCCCATGTCACCAAGCTCAAATCATCTGGTTTCACGAACATGATATTGTGAGTTCACTGTACTCAAATGGCCTCACAGTAACCAGACCTCAGTCCAATATAGCACATTTGGGATTTGGTGGAATGGGAGAGTCACATCATGGATATGCAGCCAAAAATCTGCAATGACAGATTGGTCTTATCGATATGGACAAAAAAATGTTATTACTGGTGGAGTCACGTTGATTATACGTTCTCACATTATTGCATTTCTTTGCATCCTGTGTATATATGTGCACTCTTTTTATTGAGTCAGAGAGTCTGTTATCTCTTATAAAAGGTGCTAAACACAAATGGATTATAGTGGAGTGTAGATGCAGGAAAGGTGATATTAGAATTTTTTCCAAGCGCTTCTGTGTGCAGAGGATCGGCCTGACTCATCACATGTAAAATTAATCAGTCATCAATCCTTTGACAATGTACATACACAACCAGTCTGGAATTGATTCTCACATTGACGTAAACAGCTGAGTCTTGGTTTTCGTTTAATGTGGAATATATCAGCCTGTAAACATTTCTACACTGGCACAGGTGATCGATTTGAAAGCTGGAATTTAGTGCAGGAAGAAGGTAATAAAGGTAAGTCCAAAAATTATTAAAACAAGTGCTAGTCATAGTGTGTGTGTGTGCGTGTGCGTGCGTGCGTGCGTGCGTGCGTGTG
>JAVSBV010000079.1:4404958-4419312 GCA_033117975.1 Parotocinclus spilosoma | reverse complement strand
GGGTTAAGGGTCTTGCTTAAGGACCCAACTGTGGCAGCTTGGCAGAGGTGGGATTTGAACCCAGGACCATCAGGTTCCCACAAGCTACCACAGTACACAGTCTACAATGGTGACTAAACCATATATACAAAATTACTTACAATCTGCTTACAGTTCTCACTGTTGCTAAATGTTGCAGACCTGTAGTTTAGGTCTATTACCAGTGTAATAGTTGGTATTATCACACTTAATACATTTCAAGTTTCTATTTTATGCGCATCCCATTTGTTTATATGAAGACATTCCATAAACACAGTATGGTTAAAGTCTAATGATGGAAGGACACGTTATAGACCACCAGCTTATTTTTGAAGAACTGCTTCTTTTACGCTGCAATAACAGAGCAGAGGTCAAGGGATTCCACTTTAACCTTTGACTCCAGGGGGTGGCCACAGTGAGTGGTGGTCACTAAGATTAATACCCCATAGGACAGTCATTATTCTTACTCAGCCAGAGGTAGATTACAAGGGAATATGAAGTTTGGGACCGCAAGTACCTAAGTACAAAATGACCTTTTTAATCAGTGGCTAAACGTCTTCTTTGGGAGTAAATTCCAAACTCTGAGCTGCAGGTTTAGGGCTTCCCGTTCACCGCTTTGTAATGAGTTATGTAGATAATATTACTGTTTGACATGTGTATGTTTGGGTAATTGTATCAAGAGAGGAAGCAGTCTCGTAATTAGCTTAGCACTACCACTCTGTCCTTTACAGTTGACCAGCTGGACTGATTCAGTGTGATCAAGTCTAATTTGTTTCTAAAAGCATTTGACAATTTGTGATTTATGCCCGCTCATAAATCACTCCACATATGTTGTAAAACGATTGTCAATTAGTAAACCTACTCACCTTCTTGGTTAAAACTGTTAAATGGGCAAGTCATGTGTGAAATGCGTTTGCCAAATAAATACATAAAGATAGTTCTACTACCAGTTTTAACACCCACATTTCAAATTACACATAGAAATTGAAATCCTATACAATTAGATCCAATTTTTATACTTTGAAAATGATTAGTATCAATGCCAGTATTATCTGTGTGTATGTGGATATTATATGACATGAATATATGCGCAGCAGGTACTGGAACTAAACATTTCCAGTACCTGTTGATCAGTCTTTTTAGGACTTATTTTTTATAGATTTTGTTCTGATTTTTAGATTTTAACAGTGTTGCATGTTTAAGAAAATAACTACCATTAAAAAAGCAATATCCTTAGTAATGGTCTTAAAGCATTTAAACACTGTTGTGTCCTGAATTTTGCAGTTAAGGCTACCTGCACTAAAAACACAAAATCAAACACTTCCTCATCATCGACATGCGTCATCACCGGTCTCGTAAACAAAGACGTGAGAGGCTGGGCCGTGTTTAAAGCTGTGTACACAAACAGAATTCAAAATTGGTGAAAGTACTCTGATTGTTATGTGTGACTGTTTGTGCCACCGTCGGCACGGAATCGGTTGTTGGACACTGATTTAACCGATTACGCTTGCGGTTAGATTTCTGCGAATATTGCATTTTCGTTTGTATCTATAAGTTCATTTTTATTTCTTAATTCCACTATTCTCAACGTCACAAAAATAATCTTAGATAAAGGTCAGGACTTGGACTTGTCCAAAATATTCTTCGATAACGTTCCTTAACCATTCAGTGGTGGAACACCTTGTGTGCTTAGGGTGGCTGATTTGCTAGATTTCCAACGCTCTCTTAAGATAAAGTGCACAGACATACATCCTAATATGTTCTTTTAGAATATGGTGTTATAATTGAAAGCTTTGTTCTATTGTTCTATGGTCCTCCCAAGGTTTCGTCCCACCATTTTAGGGAGATTTTTTCTTTCCGCTGTCGCCCTAAGCTTGCTCAACTTGGGATTGGCCTTTTAAGACCGTGTAATATTGTGAAGCTGCTTTGAGACAATGCTACATTGTAAAAAGCGCTATATAAATAAAATTGAATTGAACAGCAAACCGTTCTGACCAGTTGCAGCAAATCAGACAGACAAATCATGATACAACATACATACTACACAATATCTCATTTCACAGATAATGTAAGCTTCGTATGTTGGAATACAGTCCTTTTTACAGACATAGAGCTTCACATTTAAACCAAAATGTTCCGTACCTGTTCTCAACCTGTTATCCATTGGCCTCCTGATTTGTCCAAGTGATCTTTAGCCTACGAGCAGCATCACTGTTCTTCTAAAGAGAGGATTTTTTTTCCTTTGGCCCTTCCATGCTTAACCTTGTTCTTTAGTGTCCTCCCGATGGTGAATTCTAGCCAATGTGGGGGAGGCCTTTAGTTGCTTAGAAGTTACCCTGGTTTCCTCTGAGACATCATGGACTTTTCCATACCTTGCTCTAGAGTATGGTTCTCGGTCGGCACATTCCTGAATGATAATAATGATCTTGATTTTTTTCAGTTTGTACACAGTCCGACTAACTGTGCTTTTGTAACCTTTTCGACTCAAGATACCCCTGTTCTTTAAATAAAACAGGACACCCACACACACCTAATCACAACTAACTGTGACTGACTGTTCTGTTTATCAAATCCCCAATTCTTAAGGGTTCACAAACTTAATAGCAGCCAAGCACATATGTGTTTGTGCGTACACTGGTCAGTGCAGTTTCTTAACACGCTCCTCACCGTTAACAATTGAACAGACCCTATATGGAGACACCCTTCCCCTTTGTTTAATCATAGAGTGATTTATATATGAAACACTTAGACAGAATATCAGGGGGCAGCTATCATTCTGTGATCTATATCCTCCATTGCCCTCATTAAAAATGTATGTGCATGCTGAAGGGGAACAATATAGAAATATAAATCATATAGCTACAGGCATGTGAGCATACTCACCAAATTATTTATTTTTGACTGTCTCCATATGTTTTCTTTCACCCTATTGTTTCTATTGTGTTTCTGTTCTGGCCAGAGGGACGATAAACTGGGAAGTGTAGGCTAAACTGGGGCAATGAGGTATGCTTAGAAGCCTCTTGGCCTAAATGTTAGTTGTAATATGGCTGAACTAGGCAGTGTGCTATAAGGAATGGACTGATCGGGATAGGATTCGATTTGTAAGTTCTGTGAACAGACTCAGCTGATACCGATGTAATTTCTGATCTACAAGTTATTTTTTAACAACAAACCACTTTGCTGTGTGACTGTAATACTTCTGTAGACTAAATAACGAATAATGATTTATATTTAAGAAATGATTTATATGGAGTTCATGGGAGTCACACTAAAAAAAATGAAAATTTACGATATACATACTGAAATAAATTTCCATGTAATGCGAACTCAAAACATTAGTATGCATGTAATGCCTACTCAAAAAATAAGTATGCATGTAATGTAATGCCTACTCAAAAAGTAAGTACGCATGTAATGCCCACTCAAAAAATAAGTACGCATGTAATGCTTACTCAAAAAATGAGTACGCATGTAATGCCTACTCAAAAAATAAGTATGCATGTAATGCCTACTCAAAAAATAAGTATGCATACTCAAAAAATAAGTATGCATGTAATGCCTACTCAAAAAATAAGTATGCATACTCAAAAAATAAATAGTGAACAATACTAGTAATAGTTAAAAATAGTTTCTATTTTTCTTCTCTATTAATGTGTGATGTGTCTGTTAATATTTGAACTGTGCGTCTCTTATGTTGCGTCAATTGTATTCAACTTATGTTTCTTGTAAAGTGTCCTTAGGTTTTGGCACTATATAAATGAAAAGTATTATTATTAGTATTATTATTAGGAGCTTTAGTGAAATTATAAAAAGTATTTAGCAACAGTTTATATAGTTATATTGAAGGTCTAGAAGTAATGCAGAAATTAGGTTACCTGGTTTTCTAATTTGTTTAAAAACCCTATTAAAGATATTCCTGTTTTGCATTATATTAACACATAGTATCCTGAAAAAATATATTTAAAATACATATTACTTAATACAAGAACAAAGTTTATCCAATATTGTTAATGTTATATTTAAGAATTTGTTTTATTCATGTATTACTGTTTGCGCAATGTAGACTTTATTCTCACATTAAGATTCTTTTTATTTTTGTAATGGTAGAAAATGACTTTACAGAGTCACTTTTTGTCATGCGTCTATTGTTTTTTTTATTTAAAGCTACTGTTGCTTTGCAAAAATAAAATGGATATACCGTAGGGTAGGGTGATATGAACTAAAATTCTTATCTCTATTTTTTTTTACTATCCATATGATAACAATATATCATTTTATACCGAAAAGAAAGTTTTTTCTTATTTAGAACTTCTAAAGAGCATTTAAAATTAGTCATAATAACCATTAACTAAAAGTAAGCTCTGCTATCCAACACCTATTATACAAATTCCTGTATACATTCTTCTCTGAACCAGTAACCCATTATAATGACAATCAGAAAATAACTAAAGTAGATATAAATTACTTCTTACTCTGTACCTGCATCCTTTATTTGTATTTTTATTTTTGTTTTATTTAGTAATTATGGGGTTTATTTTATGTTATAGCATTTAGCACTAGAAAAAAAGGTTGTGAGAGACATGATAGAGCAAGAAAAAGAGTGTCTCGTTAGAGGGAAGAAGCCCTGCCCACTGACCAGAAAACAGGCAGGCAGGAGGACCAGTCAGAATGCTGGATGGTTGAAGGAGAAGGATGACTACGCTGTCAAACACTGATGCTCACCGTTAAGTTCGATCTGTCATGTTGTGGGACCTGTTATTACTCCAAGGACCCTGGGAATGTCATCAGGGTATGTGACGTACATGCCAGCGCTTTGTAAGACAAAATCTGACTTAAAATTAGTCATCATCTACCATTTACATTTACATTATTTAGCAGACATCCTTATCGAGAGCGACTTAAAATTAATAGAGTCTTACATTCCAAGCAATAGTGGGCTAAGGGCCTTGCTCAGAGACCCAACTGTGGCAGAGGTAGGATTTGAACCCTGGACCTTCTGGTCCATAGACCAGTACCAAACACACAATGGTTTAGTGAACACAAAAGCGTATGCTATGGCCATCTCAGTCCCCTGCAATAAACCCTATAGAAAAGCTGTGGGGTGAGCTAAAGAGGAGAGTGCAAAATCTGGAGAGGTTCTGTAGTCTAATTAGGTGCTCTGTAATCCCCAACCTTGTAAGATTTTAAAGAAGACTGTTTAATAAAGCGCTGTTTCATTGGCCAAGTATTCAGTTCCGAGTTGCCAATAATTGTGATGTGTGGATTTTTAAAAATAATTCTTTATTAGGTTTTTCCACCTTCAAAAAACATTGTATTCGTTGCTTTTTTCTTTTTTGTAGGATAAAACTAATTCTCGTACAGGGCAATTTTATTTATTTTATTTTAATCACTTTACTAAACCTGCCAAAACCTTTGGATGCGACTGTACTCAAGTCAAGTCACATTTATTTATATAGCTCTTTTTATTATATTAAAAAAATATAAGAAGATAGAGATTTTTAGAGAAAATCTAAATTAATAAAAATATGTGCAGACTGTAAATAAAAGACAATAAAACTATTGTAAAGCGTATAATATATAAAGAATATGAAAATTATTGAATATAAGATTATATGAATAGTCCATAGTAATATATAGTAATATATTATTAATATATAGTATATCTTATTAATAAAATAATGAATATAATAATAAAGAAATATGCATATGTAAATTATTTAGGTCAGTAGCTAGGCTGTAGGTTCTGGGTCATCTTATTATGTAGTATTTAACCTCATATTTTCTGTAACCTCCGCCTGTTACTGTGTTTTTTTCCCGAATGCCGGACTAAGTGTGGTATTGCTAAAATGTGCTCATGATTACATTTATTAATTAAATGAATTTTGTTGTGAAACAGTTCAGGGTTTGGTGAGACTCGGGTGTTCTTTGGGTTTACATTGTGTAATTGTAGTTGTGTGTTTTCAGTCTTTACTTGTTTGTACATAGTCTGCTAGTGAAGGCATAGTTGTGTAAGTTTGATCACTGCACACTGGCTTTTTGTTGCTCGGCGTTGTACTTCTTTGTGTATATAATATAGTGGTTTGTAGATCAGTACTAGGAGTGTGGTAGTAAATGGCAGTTCCTATGTGCTCACACTCACTTCCTCCTGAGCGATTGACATGTTGCCCTCCTATAAAAAGTTGACAAATGATTTCTGTAACATTTACTTACACAATCGATAGCTCTGACAAATTCCACCTGTGCTGTGATTAATGCTGCACCACCATCTCTCCCTATCCTTCTCCTTCTCACTGCTCACCCTCTAGGGGCTGCCCGCCACTCTGAGATATATGTGTGTGTGTGTGTGTGTGTGTGTGTGTGCGCAGCCCTGTAAATGTTTCCCCTGTTTTTCAGCACTTGTATTAAACACTAACTGTGTCATATTGTAAAGTTACAAGTTTTGTCGAACTGATGAGTGAAACCGTTTCAGGTTTCTATCAGTTGTGTTGCTTTCCCTTAACACATACATAAGAACCAATATGTCATTGTCACAGAGCGAGAGGTTCCTGAGGGTCTCTAACAGTGCAAAATAAACACCAAGAGTCGCGTAACACATGCAATTCCGTGACCATGAACAGACGTCTGTGTTCTTTATGCCTATTTTTTATAATAATTTATTATTTATTTATTAATTTATAATATTTTTTATAATAAGTGTTTGAGTGGGTTTTCCCTCATCATCATCTTTCCTTCAAAGTTTGTATTGAATATTAGTTTAGGGAGCAAAAGGGGGTGCAGGCGGCCTTAATCTGGCAGAGAATGGACGAGTTTTGTGTGTGTGTGGTATCTGGGAGAAGGGAATAATGGCCTCTTACATACTCAAAGTCCCTGTAGTGCTACTGATGGACAAGATCACCCAGATTTGTAGTGTAATGGAGCAGCGGTGCACGTCGGTACTAGATCAGATCTCTAAATCTTCACATTCAAATTTCGGTTCGCGGCATTCATCAAATTATTACCTTTCTACATGTTTCTGCATGTGTAGTGTGTGTATGATTTACCAAGGACATGTTTCCTTGTTCTCTAAAAAGTACGTAAAATCTACTTTAAATTCATATTTAACGGAATTTTTTAGAAACCCTTTAAATGGGTTATTTCAAACTTCTTAAACGCTATGCTTGTTTTAATTTAGCCTTTAAATCTGTATAATTCATCGTTTCAGGTACAGGATTACCTTTTATCTATTTTTTTTGGAAATAATTTATAATTAGTAGATGTCAACATATTTTCCTGTGAAACCTTAAGGAATGCCTTAAGAATTTAGTTTGCACCAGCATGTAAATTTTAAGATTGAGAGATATAAATAAGAATTATTTACAAATTTGAATAAAAAACAATTTCGTGTTTGAAAGTTGATAAACAGTACATATTTTTGCATCTCCAAAAATGTACATATAGTATACGTTGTATCACTTTAAAATGGTTTAATGTTATTTTTTTACCTCTCAGAAATGATCGGGTGATGCAATGCAATGTTATTTACCGTTATTAAATTGAACTGTATAGAAACGGCATTCCATATGTAACGTAACTATAAGTCATTGTAAAAATGTCAGTATTAATTAAAATGCTAGTGATCTAATGCAAGTCATATTACAAGTCATATTACGATACAGTCTTCATCATTTTTAAGCATGTGACAAAAACAAAACAATTGATTGTGCTGTATTAGGTTTGCAGAATGTTCAGACAAAAGTTTGACATTTCTAGTTGTAAATGGTAAGAAGATATAACACAATTTTAAGCCATTTTGTATGCTAAGCTGCAGCAACGTCCTCAGTCCGGCAATCAACTGAACATTTTGTTTTATTCACTGAATTAAATGTGAAAAATATAGTGTAAAATTAATCCAAAACAATTATGCCAAATATTACACAGTGCTCCTGAACTCTATTCTATGTATGTAATCTCTCTGTGTGTGTGTGTGTGTGTGTGTGTGTGTATACTGTTCACAAAAATGAGGAGATATTGCAAAATGAAATACATGTGAAATATATAAATCTATCTATCTATCTATCTATCTATCTATCTATCTATCTATCTATCTATCTATCTATCTATATATATATAATAAATTGTGGATACATGGCAATATGGACACATGGCATTTATTTTGTTTTAGGTACAATAAGTACTAAATTCCTATTTAGATATCCCATTAAAGTCCCATAAATCCCATAAGATTCTATGAATATACACACACATACATCAGTCATCTTACTAAGGCTTTACTACTGTCATTATAATATGTCAGATTTATTGTTTCCTACTGCTTGGATGACTTTAAACGTGAACTTATGGCTTGTTTTCTCATGTCGTTCAATGCTTAAGGTTTAAGCAGTACCTGGGTCCATGATTTCTATCAGAGCCCTGTGCAGATCCTCCAGCCTCACTTTACCATCCAATCGGTTTCTCCTTCCGTTGCAGTCTCCTGTGTTCCTATTGGCCGGACCTTGCTCAGGCTTGCAATGAGAGAACAGCCAGTCGTAGAGGCGGACGCGCAGGCGCAGGCGGCCTGGCTGTTGCTTTGTGTTAATGCAGGGTCAGCTTCACGCTAGAGATCCACCTTTGCATTTATGAGTAATCGTTTTTCGATAAAGTACACACGCGTGTGCCTGATTGAAAAATCACCACAGATGTGGGGTTTGTGGCGCCGAGTACATATCACGAACTTATTCTCACATTTTCTCACATGCCGTCCTGATTGCTGTTGAATACGCTTTGTACCTGACAAGTGCCGTCCTCTCAGTCTGACCCGAAGCATTACAGGGTCCTCTCTCATCACAGAATGAGAGAACTATAGAGGAAGGGTGGGAAAAGAGAGAGAAAGACTCCATCCCTCTCTGTCTCGCTTCAAAGCCAAACAAAGAGCCGCAAATAGCTAAACCACTAGGTTGTCTGTCAGCGTGCCGCTGAAGACCCAATATTATTGTAAGCACGTCTTCTTTCAGCGAGGCTGACTGAAAAATCGGACAGCTCCGCTCTACTATAAGCTAAATTTATTAGTGCTGCCTGGAACGGGCTGATTTACAGCACAGACTATCATTACGGTATTAGCTGTCTGCACACACCACAAACGTATGGAATGGATGAACCTTGTGTTAACATGTCTAAATTTCTGCTATTTATTAGTAATAAACTGGTAATAATAGAGTTTAGCCTCGGCGAATTACAACCGTTCGGATTCTGTGCGAATTTTCTACCCATCGTTTGTCATAATTCCTTTAAAAGCAGGCGCATATTTGTCTGAACATCACACCGCTGTCAATCATCGAGATGAAGGAGCTCGACGGCGGCCATTGTGGCTCTGTGTGAAGGGAGTCTGCTGGTTTCAGACAGGCAGACAAAAGAACACTTACTAAGGTATCCAGTAGTGGGTTACCAAGGTCTGAGCCCTACTGAGGGGCCACGGTGACCCAGACTGACCGCTGGCCCAGAGGCCAGGGCCTGCTAACTTTGCCCCACAAGGAGGTGCCACCCAGGGCACGGGGGCATGGGAAGAGCCAGACATACTATACAGGCGCTTGAGCTGAGAGACGGCATAGACTTTCTCACACAAAGATATTACGCTAATTCTCACGCTGCGTGAACATTAGTTACAAAAACCTGATATAGTCAAATGTTTTGCTCTATTTGTGTGTTGCATATATCTGATATTTAGCTATTAACGGTATTATTATGCATGAATCACACAGGCGCAAACCATATTATATACCGCTCACAAAAATTAGGGGGTATTTTATTTTGAATATACCTAATGATATATTCCCTAATTTACTGTGAGCAGTATATAATATCATTTTTATATAATCATATAATATCATTTTTATATAATCATATAAAAGTATAGAAATTGTAGTTATATTTTTATTAGCAAATATGAAAATGATATTAGAAATCCTAATTAGTTCCTGTCATTTTATATTTTTTATATTTATTTTAAATATGAACGTGCCTTTTTCAACATATTTTTAGGGCGTGAGATATAAATTGAATGACATTTGAATTCACACAAAATGTTTCAATTGATTCAAATGATAGTGTGATGTCAAAATCACAGGTTGGAAAATAAATGTTGGTCAGTTTTGGTTTGTGCAGGCCATTTACTGGATGAACGGCGTTTCTAGGTGACATGCTAAATATACTAAAGACAATATACTAAAAAAAATGTATTTAACAGTATTTAATAGTAAAACTGGACAACACTGTAGAGATTATTCTTTGACACGCTAAGAAATGTTCTAACACATTCATTATGAAACGATTTCTGTTCATTCTGGAGTGATATGGCTACGATAAGCCGAAGCATAAACCCCAAGATTGTCAAATGATGACCTTTTCTAATTTTGTACCCAAAAATTATTGAGAAGGCCTTGAAAGAGAGGCATGGCCGACCCAGCACGGGCCATCGTTCTTTTCTAGTCATTTATCTTGCTTGCCACCAGTGGGCAGTGGCACTAAACTTGCACCCATCCAGCCTCACCACTGTGTGTAACCACAAACCCAGCTCAGCCTGGCCAGTGACGCTTTCCTTACCCAGAAAGTTGTCAGCGAAAGAAAAATCTCTCTGAATATAAACATGCGCCTGGTTTTGCTTCGATTGAGAATTTCAAACACGAGAAACAACTTAGATTTCTTCCAGCCCAACAGGATTACATGTATTAAATTAATTTTGCCCGACATGCAGTAATCCTGGAATAGAATTATTGAAAAAGTGTTTTATTTTTTATTTTTTCGTAACTTTTATTACGTGTTTAATTAGCCCGCCGCCTGCTTTCGCACTTGAAAGTTGATTGCTAGGTTTGTAATATTTTATTAGTATTTTTGTCCTGTTTATTAGCTGTAATTAATTCTGCTGCTTTTATTAGCTGCAGTTGCAGGGCAGCCGGAGCAGAAGGGCAGCCGCAGTTGATTTGTATTGATTAGTATGTGAAAGTGCTTTGTCTGAGGTTCATCATGCGATCTAATTATGATTGTAAGATATCGACAGATGTTTAATTTTTAATTAGCCTTCTGAAAATGACGCTTGCTTGCTTACTGTCTGCGTCGCAACTTAATTAATTGAAATCATAAGTACACGTTTTAGCTTGATGAGTGACTCTAATGTGTTTACTTTGTAGTCGGTTAAATAGATTGTAGCATTGGACGGTATTTGTTGTCATTTTGTATTTTTCATTTCAATTTAATTAACTCGAGTGAAATGCTCTCTTAGTTGACACCCTTATTCTCTAGCTGTCTGTAAACGAAGCTTATGAGGAGAAAAAAGAGACACTTTTTTCTGTTCTCAAAAGCCAGGGTGTAATTTTTGTGGTGACATTCCACACCGCCATTAGGGATGAAATTTCCCTCGGATAATTGAGCCTAAAGTTTGCCAGCAGTGCTTATGTGTGAATTCTCGGTTCTTGCAGGCAGTGGAGACAGAAGAAAACTGCTGAGAGATTCTCAAAGA
Source organism: Parotocinclus spilosoma (assembly GCA_033117975.1). Classification (NCBI taxonomy): domain Eukaryota; kingdom Metazoa; phylum Chordata; class Actinopteri; order Siluriformes; family Loricariidae; genus Parotocinclus; species Parotocinclus spilosoma. The sequence goes on along the minus strand of JAVSBV010000079.1, from coordinate 4,407,806 downwards.
CAAAACTGTTTCCTTGGTGTTACAGCAGCCTGTGTAAATTCTTTCTTTAATACAAACGTGTACCTTAAAATGAACAGTCAGGAAGAAGAAGGAATCACCTTTAAATGGATTTTAATAGCCTACACTTGTGATAAATAAAATATGAATTGTAAAGCATTTAACTGGAATTAAGGGACAATTTAAAGACTGGTTAAAAGATAAAACATTAGCCATAGCTGTGAGTTAGTTCAGTATTTATGTATTAATTTATGTATTAATCTCATTTATTTATTATTAAGTGTATTTTTTTTTATGATTTTTGTTGACTGTGGTAAATCTACTTTAATTCACAGGCTATCAATACTTAAAACAGTGGTAAAATATTTGTTATGAAATGAATTGTGGTCAGCAAGATTTCAGATTCATGGTTGTCTTTTTATTTTATTTTGGAAGATTTGGAATTTACTTGAATCAAAAGGCAGTATTTTAAACAAACTAACTGTGTTTTAAATAGGTTTTAGTGCTTATTTTGTTTTCTTCTAATTAACAAACTGATTTGATTACTAGTATTTTATTAGGACTTTTGCTTGCATTAAAGAACTAATGTTTTTAGTAGTATAGGTGTGGTAAAGCAGGTCATTTCAGTTGCCAGTTTTAAAAATACTTATCACATTATTTACTGTGGTAGTAAAGTACAAACTGAATGGTTCAACTAAACAATTTAAAACATTTACAGTTAGAAGTGGTAAAATCAAGCAATAAAAGTAAATGGTAGAAACCCAGTAAACAAAAGTTTATTTCTTCGTTAAATGTTATAAATAGTCTTAATGAGTTGGTCAGTGCTATAGAATTACTGATGGAATTTGACATGTTGACTAATTTGCCATTTTTCTTTAGTTGAAATCACCAGTGCATATCGATGACTACAATGTCTCTGCTACTGCCCAAAGATATACAGTACTGTGCAAAAGTTTTAGGCCACCATTAAATTAGATACCCTTGTTTCATTGTAATGGTGTAAGGGCTCTTTATTAGAATGTAACCAGTTAGAATGTGTATGCAATATGGGCAGTACGGTGGCTCGGTGGGTAGCACCGCTGCCTCACAGCAAGAAGGTCCCTGGTTCAATACTAGGGTGGAGCGAACTGGGACCTTTCTGTGTGGAGTTTGCATGTCCTTTCGTGTCTGCGTGGGTTTACTCTGGGTACTCCGGTTTCCACCCACAGTCCAAAGACATGTGCGTTGGGTTAATTGGTGTCTCTGAAGTTGCCCTTAGTGTGTGTGTGTGTGTGTGTGTACCCTATGATGGCTTGACGCCCCCTCTGGGGTTGTTCCTGCCCTTGCGCCCAGAGTTGCCGGGTTTGCACTGTGTATTAAGTGGAAGATAATAGATGGATGGCTGGATGGATGCAATATTAAAAACAACTGAAAAAAAACATCTGACAATACAGATTTAATGTGTATTTACAAGTATTTAATGTGACCTCTCATTACACTTGAGCAATAGCAACACCTGACAGCATGCCAAGTAGAGTCTTCTACGGTTCGAAGAAGCTTGATGAGGAGCACTCTTTTTGGAAGGGTAGCAGCCAAGAAACCACTTATTTCAACGGGGAACAGGGTGAAAAGTTTAAGGTATGCTGAAGTTTGCAGTGAAGATCAGTGGAAAAAATATAAAGTGTAAATCGGATCTTCTTATCAATAAAACAAAACTGTGTGTGTATATATAGATATAAAATATGTAATTTATTGTATTTATACAATTTCTAAAACAATATAATGGTGCACAGCACTGTAAGTTAGGTCATTTTGTGTCTCTAAACCGTTAGAGAGTGTGTTGTGCGTACACATGTTCCCAGCACTGGATTGGTGCCCTGTCTGGGGTTGGTCTCTGCATTTACCTTGCGCTTTCAGTACGAGCCTGGCTCTTTGTGACCCAGAATTTGTTTAAGCTGATATGAAAATAGGTGGATGAATTAATAAATCGACTGGTTTAAATAATAAATAGACAATTTACTAAATATTATTTTCATTATATTTATTCATTTTTATTACCTTATTGCTTAACTGCTTGTGATTAAGAAATTCATACATTATTATCAAGATCTTGATAATATATATAATATACACAAGCTGGAGAATTCATTTTTACTTAAACACACTTGTAGTGACCGTTTTCTGCATGTTCGCTCTATAGTCTCTCTCTCTCATCTCTCTTTCTTTTTTCAATCTGTCTTCTACTTAACTTCTCTACCACATGGCCTTTACTCTGACCCTCCCTTGGTCTCAGATCTGAGGCCCCGTGTGTCCCATCTGGCTTGAATGCTAGCATGCATGTCGCTCCCTGGATACCTCGCTTTATTTTGGGATCACACACGCACACACAGATCTGAAGCATTGTTTCTGTCTGTCTGCTAATTTGTTTGTGTGTGTGTGTGTGCGTGTGTTGCATTTCAGGAGGGCTACGGCGTGATGGTGCTGAACCCCAACGAGAATTTTTTGGAGGTGGACGTAGTGAAGAAAGCGCCAGAGCAGGCGGCAGATGCCACGGATGAACCGGTGGAGAAGCGCGAACGCAAGGAGGAACAGGAAGGGAAGAAAAAGAAAGACCACGGGAAGTATCGAAATCCACAGATGGAGAAAGAGAAGGAGCGCATCTCTATACGGGTGAGTGAGGAAAGGTAGAGAGGGAGGCGGAGGAGGAGGAGGGGTGAAAGCGAGAGTGAGAGAGGGGGGGTGAAACAGAGGGTTAGAGAGAGTTTAGTGGATTTGAGTGAGAGGGCCACACGGCTCTGTGTGTGTGTGTGTGTGTGTGTGTGTGTGTGTGTGTGTGTGTGTGTGTGTGTGTGTGTGTGTGTGTGTTGTTTCT
>JAVSBV010000079.1:4384561-4404858 GCA_033117975.1 Parotocinclus spilosoma | reverse complement strand
CCATGATTTGACCCCAAAATTTGAAACTGGAATTGATCTTTTTCACTGATCTTTATATCAGTATTTGTCAGCTTTAGCTTATCTTAGCCTTTCACCCTGTTCCCTTATAAAAAAAACATTGTTCCTTGGTTTTAACCCTTTCAAAAAGACAAGTGCACTGCATATTTTTTTTGTTTGTTTTCCAATACTGCATACAAGTTCCCTGCATTTTTTGGCTGTGTTCTAATAAAGATTCTGAGAAATAATCATATACGGGCATTACGCCATTGCTGAAACAGTGGTGTATCTAATCTAATGGTGGCCTCAGACTTTTGCCCAGTTTTGGAAAATATACAGAATTGTGCAGTGCTCTGATTAAGTTAGTCAGATCCAGTTCGCCTGTGGCTGCTGACCATGAGATACGCTATCATTAATATCTGTTCCCCCTCAGCATCCCATCACATCGTTATCACGTTCCAGGGCTACAACGCTTAATCCTAAACACACACATACAGTACACACACCTAGGGCACATTTTCACAGATAACACACGGCGAATCAAACACATAAAGCTGCTCGAAAGTGAAGCAGTATAGTGGTCAGACAAAAGGAGGAACAACTGTTGGCAGACCGCTAACACTGTTTTATCGATGGCCGCACTACGTGTCTGAATATCGTTACGAGACGCGCCACACACCCGGTACTGTCAACGGCGTGTGAGCTGTCAACACACTTTCAGTGGTACCTTCACAGAAGTATAATTATCTGCATTATTAACATAGCATCGGTGTAAAGAGCTACGTAGCACCCTCTTTCTCGGGCTCAGTAAACAAGCCCACTTTAACGGGCCTTCCTTTCACAGCAAAGTAACTCTTGACACCCTTCACTTATTTTAATGAATTCGCTCTACAACAGGACTCTTGTCATTTTTTCACTTACGCACACGTTAAACAGAAAATTCTGCGAAGTAGCCGTCAGCAAATGCAAATCCTAGCACTTCAGCCATTCTCACTTTTTGTATCCATTTTAGCACTTCGTGTTCAGAGTTACTTTTGCGTAGATGTGGGAAAACACGGCGTCGATCTCCGTCCCACTGTCTCCCGTCTTCGAATGATTCGAGACGGGTGTCGGTCGAGAGGCGATTGGAAGTTACCGTTTTCTGCGTGTTTGCTTCGTATTCTCTCGCCTAGTTTTGTTTTGTAGTCTTTCCCTCTCTTGACCTTGTAAGTTATGCCTCATTAAAGAAGCACAATGCTCAATACTTGATTACTTTATTCATTCTCACATTTCCTTTTGATACCATAGAAAGCAGATGAAATCTATATTTTAAGAAGCTAATGTATATAGTATTCAGGATTTTTCTTTGCCACTGTCGCCCAAGGCTTGCTCAATTTTTGATTGGCCTTTTAGGATAATATAATATTATAAAGCTGCTTTTTCAACATTGTCAAAAACTTCTATATAAATAAATTTGACTTGGCTTGACTTGATCGGGCCAAATTATCCGGGGTGCACGTCCACCTGTTACCAGTCAATTCTGTAATAGGCTTCGAACCCCAAATGACTGGCGGGGGTGGGGGGGGGTTGTCCTCACTTTTTGTATCCATTTTCTCACTTCGCGTTCAGAGTTACTTCTGCGTAGATATGGGAAAACACGGCGTCGATCTCCGTCACACTGTCTCCCGTCTTCGAATGATTTGGGAGAAAGAAGGACGAGAGGGGTGTTGGTCGAGAGGCGAATGGAAGAACCCATAATAATGTCTTAATAAATATTTCATCTGGAATGGGTTCAACATAACGAGGTCGCTCTCCAGCTCCTTCTCTCTCCGTCCACCTTGCTGCATCGTGTCCACGGCACCTTTTGCACTTTGTAATGATAGCAGCGTGGGATTGTTAGAGCAGCGCTACCCAAGGTTTTCCCAATTCTGCAGAGGGGGATATGCTATATTCTTTCTTCCTTCACATCAGGCTAGTTCAGCTTTCCACACGTTGAGTAAAGATTGTTAGTTATGTTATATAATTATAAACTGTATAAATATTCACCACAACTGCTAGTATGCGTCAGCTTGGAAAATGGGTAAAGCCACGCAATGATTGAAAGATTTGCGGCGGAAAGAGTGTCACAACATGTCACATGTAGACCGATTTATTTATTTATTTTCTTTGCTGGCCAGCTTGTTCAAGTCTGTTGTTGGCAAGCCAACTCCAATCCATTCAGGTCACTCCAGAGGTCTTCCATTTGGGGTTTAAGCCAGGCATTGGCTACGTCAATTCTAATTTTTTTCCTGCCAGAGGATTTCAGCATCTTCGTACGTCCGAAGATGTAGCTTTTGGCAGGGGCGGTCAAATTTTAATTTAAAATATAATGATTAATGCACTATATTTAATTTGCTATGGCCTTTGGAGATAAAACATCCAAAATTACAAATCTTGTACCTTACTTAACTAGGATGTACGGTACTGTGCAAAAGTATTAGGCCGCCATTGGATATCTTGTTTTTGCAATGATGACCGTGTATTACGTTAGTCACTGTTGGACCCAACTTGGATACGCCAGACCATAATACTCTTTTACTGACCTCCATTCCAATATTTGTGAGCTTTTCTATGCATAACAAAAACATTTTTAATCAGATATACTGCCTGCTTTGCTTTAGTGTGGCTTCCATTTCATCTTCTGAGAGAGTGGGCTACTTCTGGAACTAAAATATCGGTACAGCTACTCACAGTATACACACAGTTTTGGCAACACTATGCCCCTGCTCTACACGTTCCTTTATTGAATATATGCACCTACAAAATGTTCACATCTTGGAAATCACAACTTGTTATCCTCTAACCATTTTTGCATGATTTGGCTCGCTGGAACGTCCAACCATGCCAACTTTGCAGCTTCTCTGCAGTGCCAAATAGACTTTAAAATCTTATCGACTATGCCGACTCCATGATTACAAGTTTTAGTTGTAACAAGTTGTTTTAGCCTTCAGCTTTACAATATTTTAAGCCCAATCCCAAATTGACAAAGCCTATGTGAAAGTGGCAAAAAAAAAATCCTAAACGACCTAAGGTAGAATCCTTGATGCAAAAGGGACCCAACCTCTTTGGGCGGCCTAGATGTTAAATGTAAAAATTAAATATAAATGAAAATCAGACCTTAAAATGTCACTGGATTTGTCACTACATAAACCTCTTTTTCCTCATCACCTTGTTCCTCATCAGAAAAAGCAGTTTCTTATTCATGTTGAGTCTTTTGTAGGCTGTAGAAAGATCTACATAGCATCCCGATGAAACTGATATTGCTCGAGTGTAAAGGGAGGTCACCATAAATACCACTGTAGCCTACAAATGCTTTTTTTCAATTTTTTTTTTCTTTTACAGAAAAAGTTTGAATACTGAATACACATGTCCTGTTTTTCTGATTGTATTCTTTTAAAGAAACAAACATAATAATTAAAGCAATGGTGTTTCTAATCCGATGGTGGCCTATGAAATCTCTCTTTTTGTCTCATCTGGCTGTGGAATCTAATTTCAGTGAAAGTTTCAATAGTTCCAATCATTGACCCTTATCATTTGTGTGTACATTATATCGTGCTGTATCCATGACATCACTAAAAGGTGTATGTTTGTATTTGTGAGGCCGCATGTGTGTTTTTCCCTCCTCTCCACCCATTCTCTCAGGCTCCTAGAGCAGTGGGCGGATCAGACCCACTCTCATTCTCTGGAACTTTTTAATCTTTTCTTGTGGTATTGTACCAGTCTCAGGCTCCTCTCCTCCCCTTCTTGACTTCCTGCTGAGCTCCGGACCACCTGCACATTGCTCCTCTCAGCAAGGGAAGACTGTTCCTGCCCTCAGTTGAGTTGATTAATACGCTTCCTTACCCTCGTTAAGGAGCCCTTAACTGCCTTTAGCACTCTTACTTTTTTGCTCCCCCCGGGGTTCATAGTGTCGAAGCCCCCAAGCTTGCATAATCTCCTAGCGCTCTTAAAAGATCACAGCCCCAACGGCCCGCGTCTAGTGTCTCTGGAGAGGCCGAGTGGACGAGCAAGACGGCGAGAACGATAGGCGGGGACAGGTTTTTTGGGAGTTCACTTTACTCTGAATTTGAGGCCTAATCCAGTTACCTATTTTCTGTCAGCCAAGCGGAGGAACAGCACGAACAAAACCCACATTGAGGGCTTAAGAAGCTTCCAAAGATTTCATTCAGGCCTAACCGGGACAGGCTTAGGGCCCGAGCCCCTGAGGGAAAAGAGCCGTTTTCTAAATGACCAGAATATTTTTTTTCTCTCACTTTTTTCCCCCGTCGGATTTCTGATTGTTGCTTTTTTTGTTCTTCGAGTGAGTGAGACAGAGAAAGCAATGGCATTGTGCAGCAGCAGCTTGCGCTGAACCTATTCTCTATTCTCTCCGTTCCCTCACCCTCACTCTAGGTCTCTTCGTTTATTCATTTCTTAAGTGCCTGCAGAACTTAAAGTGTCAGATCCTTGCAGCTGTGGCATGAGTTTATTGAACGCTTTGAGTACATGGCTTCACTCTGTTTCTCTTTTGTACATCATCTAGACAGTGTTTTATTTCTCTTGCATGAGGTCAACAATCTGTATTACTCCACTCATTTGCATTATTTTCAAACTCTCTCTCTCTGTTCTGTGTCAAGGCAAAAGTTTTGGCGAGGAAACTTTGTTCTACAGTCGACGGAAACACTTTAAAGCGTCACAGCTGAGGATTGAAGATGATGCTAACCAATATTTTATTGAATAGGGTATATAGATATCCACTACTGGGAAAACTCCTCAATCACTTGCCCATTTGCTGAAATATTTCTCGACATACTTTATTTGTCCCTTTTACTCTATTGGCACATATTAGGTACTATTTGGGCGGTGCATCATTCTCAGCACTGCACCGACCCACTGATGTGGTGATAGTGTGTTACTGCGTGTTGTGCTGGTATGAGTGGATCAGATGCAAAGTGCTGCTGGAGTTTTCAGCACCTCGGTGTCACTGCTGGACTGAAAATAGTCTACCAACCAACAAAACATCCCATATGCAGCATTCTGTGAGAGCCGATGAAGGATTAAAGCGGCTGACTGGCCCAGTAAAGCTGCATTAAATAAGAAATTACTGGATGAATTGCTGGATGTCATTTTTAATGTAAATGAGAGCTTCCTTCTGTAATATCCATTTGTCATTCATTTAAAACATAGGAAAATAAGACGTTTATGTCTTCTTTGTCTCCCAGCAAACTGCACAGCATCGTGCCCCATGCTGAAAAGCTGAAGTAAATAATGCCGTTCTACCTGTTTTTATCGCTCCTCAAATCCAGCTCTACAAATCTACTCCACTGTACTCAGTAGAATTGATTTGTAGTCGGCATCTGACCATGGTGACACACAGACCAGTTGTGTGGCTGCTGTTTACACAGCTTGTACCCTACAGTCTCCTCAGTATCCATTATTTATCCCTTGTTTTTCCTTCTCATGTATTCCTTGAGGGACTCACTGAAGCCTTGTTTAAAAGCTGTTTTGTTTCTCAGATCATATGTGGCTATCCTGCTAACCTGTCGTCCGTATAATACCTGGTCTGGCTTGAGCTGTCCGAGATGTGTTCTGTATTCCAACTTGCTGTTGCATCACCTTGACGCTGTCTCTGTTCGCATGCCTGCCGGACGTTTCTGGAGGCTGAGAGCACGGATGAACTTTAGCCGCCCCCCCCCCCACCGAGACCTTGTTTGTGACCCTTATTGCAAGGACATGCACGGTGACTGGACTTGGCTTAATTAAACCTATGAACTCATGACACAGCTAAAGCAAGGGTCAATAGCTGAGGTCCAGGGCGCTCACCTGCTTAACCTGCGTGTATGGGCGCACTTGCCAAGATTCCGAGTTTTGCGCACGTGTGTGGAAATGTTGATTTGGTAATTTAGTACCAAGGCAGAGCTCTGATTGTGTGTGAGTGCCTGCGATGGAGGAAAGTGGAGCTCGACGCTGTGTTATTTTTTGCATGTAAACCACTTGTCGTCTGAGGAACTCGTCTTTCTGAAGCTGTGCATTACATTACGCCCATTTCAGGGAGTGAGGCCTTGTGCTGCTCAGATGTCTGCTCCCAATCTTCCTGTCAGGTCAACCTTAAACACATTCAATCTGCTGTGCCGACCCAAAGTCAGACCCCTCACAGCAGGCCTCTCCTCCGAACCCTCACCTTGCCTGTGTCAATTAAAGCCAAGCAGTAATTTAATCTGACAATCACAGGCTTGGCACAAGGCAGGTTGAGATTTGACGAAGATGACCTTTCAGGCCGTTCGTACCCAGGAGCTGTCTTTTAGCGGGGAACCTCTGCAGGCCAGGCACCAGTCCTTTTGTACTTGGTAATGAGATATTGATTTAAAACAATGGACCACCAAATTTTGTTAAGATTAGCTTTGTGGTAACGAAAGGCACGCCTCTGTACAGTGAGCGGCCACATATCGTTTGTCAAGAAGATTCTGAATTGCTTTAATTCAATTATTCCAACTCCATGTAATTCCTTTCTCGATTTCTGTCTTCTGACAGATACAAAACATCAGTGGTGGACAGTAATGAAGTAAATGTAATTATACTAAAAGTAGTTTCTTCACGTATGCGTTCATTACTGCTTGGGGTGAGTTTTTACTTGAACGTTTTTACTTGACTTTTTTGATCAGTGTATATCAAACATCAGATAAGTCAGATAAAGATGCTTTTGTATTCACTCCACTTCATTATGTGCTTTTTTTTGGCTTATGTGTGCTTAAGGGCGTATCATATAAAAACGAAAGAAGCGAGAACCAAGAACACCAATCAGCACACTTTGTTTTAAACTTGTTTGAAGTGTTGGACTAATTAATCACAATCGAATAAAAGACTGGTCTACCAAGAGTGACGCTAGAGTCATTGTTACAAAAATGTTTATAGGATGATCAAGTCAACAATGGTCATTTTACATTTGATACTTTAATTGCAGGGCAAATACTTTTGTACTTATACTTAAGCAAAGGTCTAAAGCGAGGACTTCTACTGAAATAATAGTTTTTGTCCCTTGTCCATCTCTACTTTAACTCCTGTCTATTGTTTATTTTGTTCACTGCTACAAAACGTCTTATTATTCAGACCTCATCCTCTCAACTCGCCTTGGTTGTCATCCAGTGTGCCGACTAGCAGTTAAAAACCAATGGATTCTGAGTTGTTTTCTGTTGCTTGATCTGTTTCTTTTTCCCCTTTGTGTGAGATAAGGGGGGCTTTTTTACAACTCATTCCTGTCTTTGAACGGGAACCTTGTCTGTGACTGGCCAGCTGTGAAGAACGAATCTACAGGAAGTAAGTGCCAGTAGCTATTTAGCCAGCCTGAGGCGTCTAGTTTTTCTGCTCCGTCAGGAAGTCCACGCGCCACCACAGGTCTCGGCTCCAGCGTTATCAAACGGTACAGAAAAGCCCTCCACACTGCTACCATTCAGACACAGTAATATTGGATTTCCCATAAACGTGTGCCATCAGACAAGGGAAGCGTAAGGATAATGGGGGACTGGATGCTGGATCAAGAGAAACATTACAGAGTAGTGTTTGACATTCTAATAGGTGTAATAGCCAAATGCAACAAAGTTACAGCAAAAAAAAGCCTATTTTTTTTATCCTGCTAATAGTTAGCTTTTCAAATCAGCCAAGGTTCAGGAGTATGAGATATTATGTGGTATATTTATCCAATGTGTGTGGCCAAGGGAGGTAGTCATTTGGTTGCCGTGGGACTAAGCTCTTTAAATTGCCTCTATAAGGATTTGTGTGCTAGCAGAATAACATGATATTACTTGGTAATGTGTGTAAATGCAATCGCTTTAGGCTACTGTAGAATCACCAGTGCTCTCTGAAAGTCTCTTGCTGCGTTAGCGGCTAGAACTTGAATAACTACAAGGTTCTCTGTCCTGTCAAAACAGTTTACCTCATGGTAACATGTTTCACTGACTCTGTTGGTAGGAAATTACCAGACAGCACAGCTTACATTCCTTCGCTAACTTGTGGAGAAATCTGACCAGACGCCCACATGCATCCCACTCATCCTTAGACATGAGGGTATTCTTTTCTACTGTATTTACTCTCCAGTCAGTGGGACTTCAACATGCCTGTCATCTGCGCTTGTTTGCTTTCAATTGGTTCTTTAACCTTACCCCCAAGCCTTGTACATAATGTGCTGTTTGCACGTTGGTGACAGGCCGTAGATAATCCAGACAACGAGCCCACCTCGTTCAACTTTTTCAGTGTTGTAAGTTCTTGGTTTGAAGAAACCCTTGTGTTTTTTTTACCCTGCCTGTAGTCTTAGGCTTCCATTGGATTAGACATACCATTGTTCTACTGATTGTGGACCATATCTAATTATTTCTCACTCTCTTTATTGGAGTACCATAATAAAACATTTGTATGAGTATCAAAAAACTGTGAAAATGTACAAAATTTGCTTCTATAGGCCACAATGACACGTTTTGTGTGACTTTCTTTTACACTTGAGTAACAGCAGCATCTGGCAGCTTCATTTTGATGTCAAGTTGACTCCACAGTTAGAAGAAGCTTGATCAGGAATTGTATATTTTGAGGGGTAGCAGCAAAAAAAAAACCCTTTTTAAGATGACGAACAGAAGGAAAAGCTTAAGATATGGTAACACCTCTGCCTCGCAGCAAGAAGTTCCCGGGTTTAACCCCATGGTGGAGCGGCCTGGGTCCTTTCCGTTTGGAGTCTGCATGTCCTCCCCGTATCTGCATGGGTTTGCTCTGGGTACTCTGGTTTCCTCCCACAGTCCAAAGACATGTGTGTTAGGTTAATTGGTGTCTCTAAAGTGACCCTTAGTGTGTGACTGTGTGTGTGCCCTGGATTGGCTTCTCGACTAAGTTTGTTCCTGCCCTTGCGCCCAGAATTGCCGAGTTGGCACCGGCTGACCCGCGACCCCGTGTTTATTAAGCAGAACGTAATGGATGGATGGACGTTAAAATTACTGTAGTATTATGGAGTTATGACATTTAGACTTTTTTTGGGGCCCAATTAATTGTCAACAATACATTATATATAGTTCTGATAGCAAAACAACAAATCTAAGGGTGGCCTAAGACTCCAGTATTCAAATACAGATGGATCTCTGCGCTATTTTATTCTTAATAATACAGTATTCTCTTTCATTTATTAGTTGTATGTTATTAGATCTTTTTTATGATATGTTTCTCTTTTAATTTTTAGCTGGTGTGAATTCAAAGTATTATTATTACCATAATAATTAGATAACATTTAATTTGTTTAATTTTTACATATGACATTTATGATGCCCAAGCAGGTTGCGTCTTTGCACATTGTGAGTTTTGTTCCTCCCAATATTCAGGGACTTTTTCTTTGCCACTGTCAACCCAGGCATCCTCTTTTATTGATGTGGGCCTAGAGACAAAGCAAAGCAACTTTGAGGCAGCACTTCATTATAAACAGTACCTTGATTTGTCCAGTGTACATGCCTGTTTGTGCCATTTTGGGATAGGGTCTGGACCTTCCCAGCAGCTCTGACCAAACTAAAAACACCCTGTGGGGTCCAAAAAGGTCTGAGACCACTAGCAAAAATTGGATTTCTGCGGAGACTTGTGGAGACACACTGCAGCAGGTCAGTGACCAGAAACACACCTCGAAGACCAAAAAAGATCAAGGAGTAAAGATTTTTTTAAGACTTTAAAGATTTTCAGTCATGACGTTGTGCTGATTACAAGATTCATATTGGAAATCATTGTATTTTATTTGAGAAAAATGCAAACCAGAAGCACTTTCTCTTGTGATCTCAGACTTTTGGCTCCCCGTTTTTATTTATTTAAGGATCTAGATTAAAGAGTTCACTAGAGATATTATTCTGATACATCTCCAGTGCTGGCAAGTGGAGAGAAAAAAGGAAGCCGAATTGAGCTTTGCGCGTTGCGAGCAGTGATCACAGGTCGCGAGTTTCGCGGATGTGCCCTAATGGCTCAACACCTCTATTAAGAGCTCGCCTAGAGCTCACCTCAAGAGCCGCTTCAAAGCCACACGCTTTTTTTGTTGTGACGGTTTATGTATGCGTACCGGGACTGCAAATATATTCTGCTCGTGTGTGGACACACACCTTCCAACTTTTGATGTTGGGTCTGCGTGAGACACAGCCAGTTAGGAAGCAGCGGGGAGTCTAGCAGGACTGGCACATGTTTGGGTAGGAGAGACAGAGAGACAGACAGGGAGCAGGAGAGAGAAATGGGTGAATCTGTCACCAGGAGGCAGTCTCTGAGGGCGGCCTGTTTTGCAGAGCTAATTAACCCCGGGAAATAATTACACAATATGCAAATTGTGTTGAGATAAGTGCGGGCACTATCAGAGCAGGTAGTCAATCATGTGCGCTCGACGATTGTGCTGCCGTCTGTGCACCTTTGTTTGTGTGTGTGTGTGTGTTTGGGCCAGGTGCTGGACTCTGCGTGTGGGTGATAAGGTAGGAGGACGTTACCTGGTTTTGCCAGTGCGTCGCAGAGGAGCTCAGGTCTTATTCATTCACACGCAGACACTCCTAGAGTAGCACAATGATCAGTGTGCTTTCTGTGAAAGACCGTGTCTGCAGAGAACACACACCGCTACTATAGACTTGCTATAGACGCTGCTATGCTGTTTGTACTACTGTATTGCCTATAATTATTAAAAGAAGTCTATTATATATAATAGATATATATATTTTTATATATGTTTTACTTCTTCTATTTAGTCTCTTCTGTAGAGGCATTCTGTCTGCATTTAATATACAGTCGAATCCGGTTAATGGGACCACATCGGGACGTGATCACTTTGGAACTATTAACCGGCTGGTCTGATTAAACGAACATACCCTATGTTACAAGACAGGATGTGCTATGTAACATATTAAATGTTTATTAAACCGTTTTTGTGCGATTTACACTTCTAGTGAACGTACAAACAAGAACTACTGTTGCTTCGAAATTTGTTCATTAAAAAAATCAATTTGCAAGTTTTTCAAAACGATCTACAACACAATGTATAGGTACTCAGCATGCGACACATAATACTGTAAAAAACAAGTTCTTACTAAATTCCAGTCAACGTTTGAAGAACTTATCCAGTGTGATCTGACACGTTCTCTTGACGAACTGCACTTGAACAAAATCGACTTGTGGCTTTTTTTGTAGTAAATGGAAATGGTAGGAAAAGACCTGTAGGTGGCTGGAGAGAAACTCTCGAGTTTTTGGGTATTGATGCCAGAGACGAAGAGTTTCTTCACAGATGTTACATACTGTACACGTTCTTTGATCCGATTAAGCGAAATTTTGGTCCAAATAAGCGAATAGCATTACATGTGTATGATAGGATTTGTTTCGGTACTTTAGGATTTGGTCCGAATAAGCTGCTGGTCCCATTAACCGGTGGTCCAATTAGCCGGAATCAACTGTAGTGCATTTGTCAGAGGGTTGTGAGTGTTGTTAGGTGTGCATTTAGAAATCAATTGTTAGACACAACTCAGAGTTGATTAGAAATTTGTCAGAACGCAGTTAATAATGCAAATAATTATACCAATAAAAACATTAGACAATAAAACAGAAAACAAGTTCGAATTCATTTTTAAACCCAAGAACTTGCACTTTTTAATGTGGGAAAGTTTAATAAAAAAAAACAATATTTCAATCAAAGCTTCTGTGTTTCTTGTATTTTTCATTAATAACCTTTGGTTCAGGTGATCACCATAATAGTAGCTCATTAAGTAAAATGAGGAATGTCTGTGTAAAAAAATTGCTGCCATACATATAAATATGTTGATTTTAATAAATATTTGGAGTGCTTTTTTATTTCATCCAGAGCTGTTATGTGGCCTTGGTTTGTTGGGTCTTTGTTTAGGAATACATAGCAACAATTCTTGTGAACAGTAACATTGGAATGTTGTTTTTTATTCTAATTGTCATTTTAATCTCTTTAATCTAGCTTTTTCTGGTCAAGAAAAAATTCCCATGTTTTCCCAATTTGACATGCCAATTCCTTCTGCATCAGAAAACAATCACATCATTATCTAAATCATTGACTTTTTCAGAGAAATTTCTGAATTTATTAGAGTATGATATGTTCAGCATTTTTCTTCAGTGACCGTCTGTATGTTAGGATGAGCTTTTTCTGCCTTCCAGTGCACACGTATGTGACCAAAAGTATTAACATACAAACCTACAGTGCCACATTGTAAGCACACTTGTAGTTCCTTTAGAAAATATAGATCTAGTTACTATTGTAGGGCTGGTAAATGAGCCGTCATCATCATTGGTCAAATTAGTTTGGCTTTTATGGTATTCTAATGAGCATGAGCTTGAGTTGCAGTCTTTTCTGGCCTTAGTCTTTTAATCTCACTGTATGTTTGAATGACGTGGGTTCAGATCATTACTGCTTACCTTGTTTGTGCATCTATTGTTCTTTGGTGTTTTTGCATGTTATTTGATCTCGGGTGCTTTCATTAAAATTGCTATGAGTTGCTTCATGTCTGGAACATGTAGTCTACTATGTTATACTATATTATACTGCACTATACTATACTACAGTGTACTATACTGTTCTATACTGTACTAGATTATACTATACTATAAAATAGTATACTACTGTATACTATACTACAATGTACTATGCTGCTATACACTATACTAAATCATACTATACCACTATATAATATACTATGAAATTATATACCATACTATATTACTGTATACTTTAATACAACGTACTATGCTGCTGTGCACTATACTAAACCATACTATACCACTATATAATATACTATAAAATGATATAGCATACTATATTACTGTATACTATACTACAATGTACTATGCTGCTGTACACTATACCAAACTATACTATACCACTATATAATATATTATGAAATTATATAACATACTATATTACTGTATACTATACTACACCATACTATACCACTATATGCATACTATAAACTGGTATATTTTACTAGTACTGTACTACACTATGCTATTATACTACTATACTATATGTTTACAGTATTTAGCTATACTATACTGTACATTGCTACCACTATATACTATACTATAAAATTGTATATTATACTAGTATACTGCACTATACTATAAAATTATATACTATGCTGTACTCAACTACTATACTATATGTTTACAGTATTTAGCTATACTGTACTATACTATACATTTACAGCATTTAGCTATACTATACTGTACTATGCTGTCCTACACTACACAACACAATATGATGATATATTATACTGTACTTTACTGATACTGTACTGCCTTTCCTTCCCGTGAACATAGCAGGTTCGCTCCCTTGGACACCCAGCCAGTGTTGATCTGTGGACAATGAAGCAAGCATTACTGTTGCACCTTAATGGTGACATCAAGGTATCATAAACTGACCACTAAAATTACCCCACCGTGTTGGAACTCTGTGGTTTCACATGTCCATTAAATGGTGTGTGCTTGGTGTTTTCTGTATGTATGTGTGAGTGTGAACCGCCGAAACTTAGTGACAGAAACTACTGGATGATACTTATAACCATTGTGTGTTTTTGTTGTGGTGTGTATGAATTAAAACAAAGTATGAATAAATTATTCCCTTTCTGACAGAAACATCTTTTCATATAAAACACTGGTGCAGGAGTCCGCCTACAGTGATGACACCTTTTGAAGGTGCCACAGAATTTGACATAGAAAGACTCGTGTGCTGCCCCCCACCTCCGGTCCTTAGACTTCTGTCTCCTAGTTGCATCATGCCACAGAAGCTTTCATATTTATTTACTTTCATAAACAAGCCGTTTGTCAGAAAATCTTTTACCCAATGTCAACTGCTTCGATTGTAATACGGTTATTAAGCTGTTTTCTGGAGCCTAATCTCTAATTGAAATGCTGATGCAACAGAGGACGAGAAGAGCCAAACAATGGGTGCAAAGTGCAAACAGTGTGGAAAAGCCAGCATGGGTTTTTTGTAGTTTGAATTAAAATATGTATTAGTGTTTATAGTTCTGATCTCTACTTATTGTGTTTCTATTGTATAGGTATTTACAAAAAATGTAATACAAAGTTTAAAAGAATAAACAAAAAACATACGTATTTACTCCATAGTTATGTATAAGACTAGATAATACTTTGGGAACGTGATAATGGTGCACACAGTAAAAAAGTGTAAAATACTGAAAAAATAACTTTACTATGTACATAACAAAAAATAGAAATTATATGGCACTATTATATACAAAAATATATAGTTTTGTATTAATATATGCATACGCTTTATTATATTATATTATATTATATTATATTATATTATATTATATTATATTATATTATATTATATTATGGTCAATTCTATCAATAGTCATTTAAAAATTTAAATTATGTAACACTAATGGCAATTCAAACAACTCGTACCCTATCTATCTATCAGTCTCCATCTGTTTGCACTATGTGGCCAAAATATGTGGACACCCCTTCTCACTAGCGAGGTGCTATTTTTAGATACTCACTGTTAACAGGTTCATGATAAGAGTCATACAGGCATGGAATCTCCATAGATGAGCAGCGACAGTAAATCTGGTCATACTGAACACCTCGGTTACGCTCACTATGACACAGTTATAGGTGTCAAATCTAATTTATTTCTATTTGCAACAGAGCATTGCCTCAAAGCACCTTTACAAATATTTAGGCCCAAAGCCCTAACTGATCAAGCCTATTGTAACAGTGATAAGGAAGCACCCCCTGATGATAGGTAGAATCCTTGGGAGCACAAGACTTAAAATGTACTCAACCTCCTTGGTAATTAAGTTGCCAATTGATAAAGTTACCCAATTGATAAATTTGCAGTGATAGTTTAAGTGCATAGAGGCTAATTAAATAAAAAATACATGAAGAAAGAAATTTAATAACAAAAATATAAAGAAATGAAATGAAATATATTAATATATAGACTATAATAAATGAAAGAGAAAGTATATGTCACTATAGCCTTTAGAAGCTGTTATTCAGATTTTTTTTTTTCCCAGTTTTTTAATACTGCATACGATGTTCTTGTATTTTCTGGTTGGATTCAAAAAAGGAAACTGATATATAATTCTATACCTTATATAAAATAGAACTTACATTTGGTCACTTAGCAAATGAAACGTCCTTATCCAGTGCAGTTTACAACTGACAGAGCCTTGCAATTAAAAAAAAGTATTGTTGCTGTACGGGACATTCTTATGGACCCAAGAGTAGCAACTTCGCAGAGATGAACCAGGCGAAGACAGGATGCAGACTGCCCAACATGGGATGCCATTCTGTCATAGTACTGGGTAGGGACTGGAGACTGGCTGGCCACTCATGTCTGCATGCAGTGCATATTAGACTGTTGTTCCAGAATAAGAGCTTGTTGAAATAAATGATTGCGGTGATTGCTCAGATACTGCAGCTGTGGAAAATAGATTGGGTTAAATCACTGGAGGATTGTTTAAATTCATCATAAAGGGAGCGATTCCTAGCTAATTCTAATGTTCGAAAAAAGCTCAGCTGTTTGCTTCAGTTTTGATTTCTTATCCATCTACTGCTATTGCAAAACACAGATCCGGCACCGTGCCACCTCCTGTACTCATCCGATAATTTCTCTCTCGTTTTTTATCACTTGGTGTCGCATCATTTCAAGCCTGTGTTAATTCTGAGGGTTCTGTCTGCTCTGACATTGTGACCTTCCCCCAGCATCGCCTGTTTACGTGCTTGCTACTTACGTTGAGGCCACATTGATCGCTTAGGCGAGTACAAATTAAGATTTAAACCTACCATCACGGGAGCTATCGGTTTTTACATTTGGGGCATTTGCAAAATGCAAAGCTCATTGAACCTGCAAGGATGTGCTTCTGTACATGTGTGGGGAGGGCATCAGTCCAGTTACAGGCTCAGACCTCTTACGCTTCTGCGTGCATTTGTGTTTTTGTCTTCGCAGGACAACGGTTCACCTGAGGAGCACACGCTGTATGTGTGGGACTACTTCATTTCCAGATCAGACGCCAAAAACCTCTTCGTTGTTGCTCACAGCTACGGAGGCTTGTCTTTCGTGGAGCTGGTGAGTGCTTATGTTGTGTTTGTGGAAAAATAAAAGAGTGCATGCACCCACCCACCCACACACACACACACACACACACACAAACACACCCGCGCACACACATTCGCCATTGGGAGTGTCAGGATTGTGCGAGTGCTTAAGAAGGATGTGCTGGAGTGGAGTGATTAAAAATACATGCCGTTTAGTTTCGGCGAGAAAGCGGCGCTTCTATAAACAATCCAGTACATCCTTATCCTAGGGCGCTATGGAATTTATCAAGAGATGCAGGGAGAGAGGGCAAAAGAGAGCTGTGTTGTTAAACCAGAATGATGGAGAAAGGAAAATGTTAGATACACCACGTAGAGGGCAGGAAATGCTTGGATTTAGAATAATGGATAAAGAAGAAAAAGTATTACTTCAGCTATACTATATGTTCAAACCTCTTTTTCAGCTGTACCTAGTGCTAACATGGGTGCATATCATATATAATCAAGCCGACGACCAAACAAACAGCACCTGGCAGTGAAATGGATCATATGAATAACTGATCAAGATTTATTTCTATAGTGCTTTTTACAATGGAGCATTGTCTCAAAGCTGCTTTACATTTATAGATTATCTCCTTATATCCAGGGCTATTCCCAAATTGAGAATGCTTAGGCAAGGAAAAAACCTTAATGTTATAAGAAAGGAACCTTGGGAGGAGCAAGATTCAGAAAGGGGAATCCTCCTTGGGTGGATAGATGTTAAATGCAAAAATAAAACCAGTGTATCTAGTTAAATAAGTTTGTAGTAATAGTTCAAAAACAGAAACTAAGTAAATAGGAACAGATACATCAAATATTGAAAATAATACAGTCGATTCCGGTTAATCGGACCACATCGGGACACGATGGTTTTGGTCCTAATAAACCGGCTGGTCCGATTAAATGAGCATGCCCTATGTTACAAGACGGGACGTGCTATGTAACATATGAAATGTTTATTAAACATTTATTGTGCGATTTACACGTATAGCGAACGTACAAATAAGAACTACTGTTGCTTAGGAAGTTTGTTCATTGAAAAATAAAGTTGCAACCAAGTTGTATAGGTACTCAGCATGCGAAGCATAATAAAAAACTGTTCTTACTAAATTCCAGTCAACGTTTGAAGAACTTATCCAGTGTGATCTGACGCGTTCTCTTGAGGGACTGCACTTGAACAAAATCAAGAAAGTGGTGGGCGTGTTCATCTCTCGCTGGTTTTGCTCTTGTCAACACAACTTTTCAGATTTCCTGACCTTTGATAAAAGCATAAATTCTCTAGGGGATCCCAAAAATCGTCCCATATCTCGCTGACCCGCTTTGTAGTGGCTTAGTGGTGACTTGTGGCTTCTTTTTCTTATTTACTCTCACGTTCTTTGGCCCGATTATGTTGAATTTTGGTCCAAATAAGCGAATAACATTACACTTTAGGATTTGTTCTGAATATGCGGCTGGTCCAATTAACCGGTGGTCCTATTAACTGGATTTGAATGTATGTAGAAGTACTCTTACTAACATTCCATACCTGGTTAATCCACCATGCCACGCTTAAAGTACACTATCAATACTAAAGGCTAGGCAGTTCTGTTAGTCTAGTCTAAACTCAAAAAAGTATTTAACTATGTAACCACATAGAGTGTTAGCTGGTGCAGGCTTTTTTAAAAACTGAAATAAGACGTACACAGCCACTCTTTTGTTTTTTCTCCTTTAAAGCCACACCCTAAACATGTACACACCCTGCCTGTACAAGATGTGGACAGTGGCTAAGCTGGTTTTGTTGTGTGTGGGTCTGTCAAAATAGTGTCTGTATTAGCTAATGTAAGTCCTTGAATTCTATAATAAACGCTGACACGTGTGTACGTTGAGGTCCACGCTGAGTTTGAAATCAATCCGATGCCCTTGAAGTGGTCTGTGGAGGAGTAACATTTATATTACTGCACAAATATATGAGGAGAATCCCATGAGAATAGTGTGTAGGTCAGATGGACTAACAATGTGTGGAGATTACGTACCTGCTTCCAAAATATTTAGTTTGAACGAATTACTGTTATTAGCTTCCATCACTAAAGGCATATCCGAAGCAGGAGTACCCAGTCTGCATAAAGGTCTCAGGTGGCACGCTTTCTTTATAAATCATTTGACAATATGGTTGGAACATGGTGACAACCAACATTACTTGTGACCTATAAAAATCAGGAAAATTTAAAAAAAATCAGGAAACTGTAAGTGCAGACAGATATTATAGATTGTGATTGCACTCTAAATGGTAGCCATTACATTAGCTGGCAGGCTCTTGGCTCAGAGTCTCTACTGGTTCGCGAGGTAGGCATGCGGCCAATTACTGTAATATCTCCCACTGGATTTACCACTTATGAGTGAAATCTTCATTGGTAATCCTATTGGTGAGAAGGCCTAGCCTGCCTTCATGTGGTGTGGTCTAGTATTGTCAGTCATGACTTGGGCATGGTGCAGCTGCATGCTCGAGTAGTACAGCAAAGTCATACAATTCTGCTCATACTAAGCTTCTTTACAATCCAGGTAGCAGAAGAAGTTCTAGGACAAATATGATTCTGTTTGAATGTCTCCCCATGATTGAACCATGTAATTAAACCATAGGTCAAATATTTCCTTATGAACCACAGGTAATTTCTGGGCAGGATGCAAGTTAGGCTGTGTATTGACAGCCAGAGTCTATTGAAGCTGCATGTAGAAAATGACATGTTACCTTCACTCCTTTGCCATCACGTATCATATTATAGGGACGGCCAAAAGCTTAGGCAGTCGTATCATAGAGTTTAAGATACTGAATGATGGACCAAAAGGTCCAGAGTTCAAATGAAACCCACTTTGGGATCTTTGAGCACGACCCTCAACCCACAATTGCTTTTACTGGAAGACTGTACCATTTTAAGATGTACATGTATCCAAAATTGGAGTCTGTAACTCCTGTCCATACTTTCTTTTTGACCAATTTGTGTACAAAGACATGTCTCGAGTATTCTGACCACGAGTTAATACCAAGTGTTTCATTAGTGAAACTCTGGCTCCATCTGCTGAAGCTCAGCGCATACAACAGTCGGGTTTTATCAAATGTGAGCACAGTGTGAGTGCAGTATCTGTGAGGTGGTCGTATGGTCTGGTCTCTGATTGGTATCCAGTGGTCTTATTCAGGTTTGTGTCTCTGTGTCTCTCCTAAAAGTGCAAACCAATGTCTATTGTCTACCACAGCAGCTACTGTTATTCAGCTTTGTAGGAAGCAGAGCAAAAAGCTTCACTGGCATGAGGCTGGGTCAGAACTCTTTAGGTGTGGATTAATCCCAGACAAACCACAGTGGTGTTTTTTTAATTTGGTTTACACAATGAAGCATCACTGAAGTATTTTCTGTAAATGTATTCCCAGCAAAAATGTACTGTGAAATTTGACAGTAGAACCACAAAGTGGCCAAATTACTATTAAAATCCATAATAGAACTGTGAAATTATTTATGGTCCGTTTACAGTCAAGCAAGTTTACAGTTCAACTATGAAATCTGACAGTGGAATCATGAAGTGGGCGAATTACCCTAAAATTCATAGTAGAGCTGTAAACTTTATGGCCAAGCTGTGAAAGTTCAAATTAAAACAGTCAATACATTTACAGTTCGATTTTTTTTTTTCTAGGTTAGCTGCCAAAGTTTGAATGAAAAATCTCACAAAACTTCTATTTTAATTCTACAGTAGTCTAGTAACGCCTGTCCCAAACAGTCCATGTATTTGGTCATAATACCGATACTGTAAGATGTGGAGAAACCATACTCCAGCTGTGTAACCTGTAATCATAGTAACATTCATTCATTCATTGTCCTTCACTTAATCTACAGGAGGTCGCGGGTTAGCTGGTGCCCACTCTGCAACTTTGGGTACAAGGGCATGAACAACCCTAGATGGGACGCCAATTCGTTGTTGGGTGCACACACTGTGTCATGCACACACTCACACAATAAGGGTCACTTTGGAGGCACCAATTAACTTAACATACATGTACAGTCGATTCCGGTTAATTGGACCACCGGTTAATGGGACCAGTCGCTTTATCGGATCAAATCCTGAAGTACCGAAACAAATCCTATTATATACAGGTAATACTATTCGCTTATTTGTACCAAAATTCCGCTTAATCGGACCAAAGAACGTGTACAGTATGTAATATCCGTGAAGAAACT
>JAVSBV010000079.1:4338756-4372680 GCA_033117975.1 Parotocinclus spilosoma | reverse complement strand
AGACATGCGTGTTAGGTTAATTGATTACTCTAAATTGGCATTGACTTGTGTGTATATATATATATATATATATATATGTGACTGGTGTTGAGATGACCTTGTGTATGGATATAACTTCGTGTGTGTCGCTTACATGGCCACTGATGCCGATAGCGACGTTAAAGAAGCCAAATAAATAAATAAATCAACACTTAGGTTTGAGTTAATCCGTGATATCAAGTCTAAATAATGGTGTAGACCAGACCTGTATTTAAACTTTTCCAGACTAAACCACCCATTACAGATGAAGTATTGTATCTAAAATCACTATAAAATTATTAATTGGATGACCTAATTTAATTCTTACATCTAACATCTAGACTGCTCAAGGAGGTCAGGTCTCCATTTTAAATCTTGGCCGTACAAAGGTTCTTCTTTATAACAATTTGGGAGTTTTTCCATGCCACTGTTGACCTAGGCTTGCTCAGTTAGGTGGGACTGTGGGATTAGATATCTTAAGCTGGTTTTGATTTACAATGCTTCTTTGTAAAAAGCGCTATAGAATTAAATCTGACTTGGCTGGACTGGTATAGGTAGCAGTGGTTTGTTTGACGTTGTGATATGATGTTAAATTGTCAACATTCACATCAATTAGGGTAATTAAAATGGCCATATTTCTGATACTGTGTTGTCAGTTTGCATGTCCAGCAGTCCCCTCCTCCATCTGATCATCCATTGTGGTTACCCCCCAAAACACACACACACACACACACACACATTTTTGTCTCCTGATGTCAGTAAGTGCTTCTGCTCTGACTGGACAGACAGGCTGCAGATGTCTTAAACCCAACCAGAAATCCTGCCTTCTTTTCTTGGCTCAGTCAATGCTTACGAAGAAGAGCAGGCTACTCTAGTAGTCATTTTGTTCTGATAAATTTGGAGGATATGAAGGAATCGAGAGCCGTCCCTGCCCTCCAGCACAAAAGAACCCACAACCCCTGAGTGTTCTTGCACTCTCACACATGGTCTTTCTCTCACTCCCTCTCTCCCACTGAGCCTAGGGCATGAGGTCTGCTTCAGTCTGCTTTGGGAGGAGAGCCTCCATCTCTCACTTTTCTCTCTGTTTCTCACTCTTGTTTTGTTGCTTTTTGTCTGTTCTTTGTCTGTGCATTCTACAGCCTCAAAGCGACTACCGCTATCCATTCACCCACCCGTCAGTCAATTCGTCCTTAGATCCTCTCACCTGTCGCTTGACTTTTAGCTATTGCTTTTATATCTGCTGTTTTTGTGATAACCACACTGCTTTTAGTACTGAGAAAATATGTAATGTAAAATAAAGCAAATCTATCTGTCCATCTATCCATCCATCCATCCCGCAAGTCTTAGTCGTTCTATATTTCTCAGTTTATATTGGACTGCATTTATTCTCAATTTATGTTTTAGCATTCACTGCAATTTGTAGTCCTACAATTACAGACTATATTCCTCCAGTTGCTCTACATATTCTACTCTATTCTCTGATGGTCAGGACCCAACAGGACCAGCTGGATCAGGTATTGTTTGACTGGTGGATCATTTTCAAAACCATGGTGACCCTAATGTGCTGCTGGTGTGTTGGTATGTGTTGAACTGAAACTTAAACACAGTTCACTCAGTTTAACCGTGAGGGTCAATTGATTCATCTGTCCAACCATCCATCCATCCATCCATCCATCCATCTATGCATCTAACAGCCAGAGATTTTGTAGTATTGGAAGTCTACACAAATACGTTTATAGGAATTAAGACATATAGACATATAAATGTCATGGTGAATGATACATGGAAACTTCCTAAAAAATGCTTGAGTATTCCCTTAATTCAGACATGTATATTGACAAAAACGGACATAAAAGCGTGAAGTGAACTTAATGCAAAGGATGTAGTTTTGCTTCTGTTAGAAATTTATTCTTAGATGTTATTTTTTAAAGCATTACCAGTGTAGCAAACAAACCACATAATGGATTATGGAGCTGATGTTTTGCTGCATCATTGAGAGCTTATGGTACCTGTAGAATCACTTACCGTTGTGATCAAATATCTATGACCAAAATGCCATATCTCAGGAAGAAAAGGTCCATGGAGTTTCAAGAAAGCAAGAAACATCTGGTGGTGGCTTGTGATGAAAGAGAGAGAGATCACCATCATATTTTACAGATATTACTGAATCTGTTGAACAGCAAATGTTGCTTACACAGTCGCTCCATCACCATGGTTCAGATGGTTGCTTTTTCCTTCTTGTCTTCCTCTTTTTTCTTATTATTTTAGCTTCCTTGGTTTTATTGGCCATCCTTCCCTACGCAGCTTGCTTTTAAATCTTGCTCACATGCTAATGGGGATTATGGCTCCTTCTCAAACAATGTTGTAACATTTACGGTTAAGGTTATTTCTGTCTCTTGGTGATTGATTACAATACACGAGTTATTAGACAATGAAACAATTCTCATTCATGTTCCCATCATAAGTGATCCCACTAGTGTTCTTATGTGTCTTGAGCAGCCTACCTATAAACAAGGTAATAGCAATCGATGGATCAGCTGCTGTGAACAGGTACGATGATGAAGAATTTGTTTTTGAAAGTATTTACAGCTACATTTGCAAAAACACTGAACATTTGCATTCAAGCCACGTTGCTGTATTCCAAGGTGGTCCTAGACTCTAGAGTCTGTAGAAGCTTCATCTGGTCTTTTTAGAAAGGTAGCAGTCAAGAAATGCACTTTTTCGGAAGCGGAACAAGGTAAAAAGTTATGCCAAAGCTCACAAAAACTGGAATACAGAGCAGTGAAACCGAGAATTATAAAGTGACCATTCCATGTTTGAACATATCTAGTAGAGGAAAGTTCAGTTGCACAGGCAGTTCTGTGCCTTCTGAAGATTTGCGTATTACAAGTGGTTTACTGTAGATTAAGAATGAATGTGTAGGCAGTTGTGGCACAGGGGCTAAGGTACTGGAATATTGACCAGAATGTTGATTGTACAAGTCAACGCTGTCTTTGTTGTGTCCTTGAGCAAGGCCCTTCATCATCACTAGCTTGAATTGGTATATTGTATTTTATACCAGTCATTAAATGATCTGGATGATGGTGTCTGTTAAAAGCTTTAATGCACTGAAGGAAAAGGCAGTACTGTTCTTATTTGTAGTAGAAGTTGCATACGTAGTGTAATTTTAAGACATTTAATGATGTTTAAAGTTGTGTGGAGAAAGGGAGTCTGGCCAGACATTGAATGTCATATACATTTTCTTTATTCTGATTTAAATTCCACCCATTTTCAGGACTCAAGGAACACATGGGTACTATGGTTAGGGAAGGTATGGATGGATTGTGTGGATCTATCCTGTGTTGACTAATGTGACACTAGCCAAACACAGGTGACTGGTCTTTCATGTGTCTCGGAGGAAGCATGTGCTCGCCCTCACCCTGTCAAATTGGTGACTCTTCTGCAATAAGGGAGTGTCTACTAGTGGTAATGGTATTATATGGTTGTAGTGCTCAGCTGTACTGGAATGGTCGCTTTCTCTGTGGTACCATATAGATGAGTTATATGTAAACACAGTCTAACGGCGTGTTGCAAGTATTGTGTGTGTGTGTGTGTGTGTGTGTTGCTACCTAGTCCTCCTTGGCTTTTATTATCACCTTGTTTCTCTACGTGAGTCAGCGAGCAGCACTAAGTCCTAGCCACGTCCCCTGCTCCCGTCCGATTTTACGATGCCATTTTTTAAAACTGTGTTTTAGTTATGTACCTGCGGTAAAACATATTTAATTTTTAAGCCCGAGAAACCGACACTGAAAAGAGATGAACTGTTTTATGTGCCATTTTAAGGTTTTATGTGCTGTGAATTATGGCGCACCCAATGAAATTGGTCAGAGAAGCAAGATGGTGGCGAGAAAAAAGGTCTTGGCATCGTGGCTTGTAACTTTGAGTGGTCAGATGGCACAGTGAAGAGGCATATGAACTCAGTGAGGTGTGGGGTCATGCCCCTCTCTTGCTCTCTGACAGAATTGCTGACTAGGGAGAAACTCACACACACACCTGCCATCAAATGTGAGGGTGTGTGAAAGAGCGGTACAGCGAATAGAGATGACGCTGATCAGAATAAGCCTGATTGTATGGATTGTGTGTTTGTGGCCGCTGGTGTATTTGTGTGATTTTGATTTATTCATGTCTTAAACATTTTCTGTTATATGATTAACAATAATCACTCAAAAATACCAATATTGGTATTTTGACCACTTATAGTATTTTTATACATTTTCGGCATTTACTGTATATTAACATATATACTGTATATTAAAATTATATTACATATAATTTTTTTGCTTTATTTAATTTTTGACCAATCATCTAACTACACAGAATTAAACATTTATAAATACAATTTTCACTTGCCATGTCACTTAAAAGCCCAACAGTCTTTACATCAATCTTCACCATTACATTCTATTTTTTCAAATTGTTAAAATTAGTAGTGTTTTTAATTGTTTTTTCTTTGATCTTATTTATTCATCCCGTTACCTTCATTGCTGTAGAAACAGTTCACCAACTAATAATTTATTAGCAAAATAACCCCACATTGAGTGTAACATAATATTCGAGCCTCTACAAAGTCCTTTCAATTAAATTTTTTTGTGATTTTATTGATAAGTGATTTATAAGGTTAATTATTTTGCCTTTATCACAAACTAAAACTTGTGGTCAGTTGGGAAGAGTCAGCTGCTTGAAGTGATGTTTTTTGGGGTCTTGATTAACAATGGGTAAAATAAAATAAAAAAATAAAATTTTCCTATTTGTATTTTTTACTATCAATGATAGATTTGCAGTGGCATTGCAAATGTAGTGACATTAGCTTTCATTTGTTGTTTTTTTGTCAGTTTAAGTTGTTGGCGGTTCCTCAAAAAATGTTTAAAATTAAAATAATTTAATTACAAACTTTTTTTGACATTATTTGTTTCAAATACCAGTTCAAATTTTTTGAAATCCTTAAATATTTTGTCAATACTGATAATAGTTTATATGTGTAATAATAGATACATTTTTTTGTTTTGGTTTATTGTGCATTTTTGTATTTGTGATTTATTTATTTATTATTTTAAATTGGATATGGACTGAAATGGTCAAGCTTTTATTCTTTCTGTCCATCATGACCAGTTCAATTTCTGCTCTGTACGGTACGCACTCTGTGCTCCGGCTATTGGCCTTCATAGTCCACGATTCCTCTGGACTGGTTGACATCCACTTTCATGCATGGCCTGTTATCTATCTATCTCTCTCACCCTCTCTTTCTCTCTGTTCTCCATGGAACATTAAAAACATCTTGGTGATGTCAGAATTCGTCTAATCCACCCCCCCCCACACACACACACACACACACAACCACCACACAGATACCCATCCCCCTCCTCGCAACCTCTTACCCTATTCTCCCCCAGTTTTCTTTTCCCTCCTCCCTTTCTCTCACCAGCCCTGTCTCTTCAGGCTGTTCATATGTGATGCCTCCTCCCCAGTGACTGAGCCCTCTCTCTCGCTGTCTTTTTTTTCTCTCCCTTACTGTCTGTTGTTGGGCATGGATTCTTGATTTGGACTCATTTCTCATTGATGAAAACACTAGGGGGCACTGCTTGTCCTTTGTTCTGCTGTTTGCGTAAAAAAAAAACGGATAGAAATATGGCTGTGTGAACAGAGTAGGATTTCTTCAGTTATTCCACTTATTCGTCTAATTTATGTCGATGATGCTGCTGGACAGTTCATCTCTGTTTCTCATATATTGTCTTCCTTCTACGACTCATTCGGCGTCACCTTACTGCCCTTATTGTTCCTGCAGTCTGCTCTGCTATGGTGTATCTCAGGAACGCTGAACCTCTTCTCACTTTTGTAGTTCAAACACCTCGCTTTCATTCCCTCTCAGGTCAGAAAACACACGTTATTAACTATACACACTCTTTTGTCTCTGTCTGAAGCGTTCTTTATACAGCTGGGCAGTCCAAGTTTCAAAGTTTCATCATTTCTCTGAAGTTTCCATGGTGTTGCTGATGGAGGACACCCGTTCGTCTCGTTCTGGTCCTTTTTCCTAACAAAAACGAACGACGAAAAAGAACATCCTGTTTTTGGATGTGACAGTTCCAAACTATTGTTCAGAAGAACACTTTCTGATTCCTGTCCCACATCATGACGGAGCTCTCAAACCCGAGCGTCTTCCAGCGCATTGTCTGAAGGTGTCAAACATGTCAAAGAACAAAGGAGATGGCGAAAATCGACACCGCTCTGAAATCTAGTACTTACCATTATCATAAAAAGAACAAAATGTAAATAACGAAGGGAAAAAAACTCTTTCAAATGACAAGATAATCACTGCATTCAAACTTACCTTCAGCGCCACAAAAGTGTCTTTCATGGCCCCCAAACTAAATAAATAAAATGTTTTTCTTACAGATGTCCTCAGCCCAGCCGCGTAATGACTACACTCTGACAAATCGTTGACAGCAATTTAATAGTTAAAAAGATAATTCCGCTTTAAGGGCTTTTCGTGACTAAAGGTCACCACGGCTGTATTTAGTGGGCCGACTCATTTTTCTCCAGAATTCCAGACTTTGTCTCTTTGTGTTTGAGTGACATGGGCTTTCTCTGTAATAATATCCTCAGTAATGAAGGATAATAATGGACATTGTGCTAATCAGAAAGTAAAAGATACTAATACACATCAGCTTGACAACCGTCAATAAACGGATTGCATGACTACTTTATTTTTTTTTTATTCGTTGAATGCTAATTATTACTCTTCCTTTGTGTTAAGCTGCCTATATGTGTTTGTAAATGATATCAATTAGTCAGTCTGTAGTGAACTGATGGTAGGGTTTATCTTTTTTAATCTCACGCCATAATTTATTTTGCATTGTAACATCTGCTGAACTTTTGTGGGTATTTTTTATGATAATATCATCCTGTTCCTTTCTATGTTAAAGCTGCAGTCTTGTAGAAATACTACACTGCTCACAAACATTAGGGGATTCGTTCATTTCATTATGGGATATCTCATTATTTCTTGTAAGAAGTGTATATTTTTTGGTTTTTAGTTGGGATGATACCTACGAAATCTTCTTTTTTCATTTTAAAACATTACTGAACTGCAGCTGCTGAATATAAATCAATCATTTTTTTATTGAAATCATTTGTATTTCATTTAAGTATTATAAGACCATAATCACACACATGTACAGCATCAAATATTCAAAGGGGCATAAATATGCCAAATACAACGTCTAAAAAAATGTGAGATATTGCATGACAGCAGCACAGTATCCGATTAGTAAAGGTGTGTTTTTTAAAAAGCTCCTTTTTATATATTTAACATATAAGTATCCATATATACCTGACTTTAAAAGCCTGAATATAAGATGTATGAAACAGCAGCCAAACATTTTTTAATATTATTATTTTATTTTCACATGACATTAATGCTAACTACATTTGTTTGTACCTGGTCATTTGAAAAGTTTGTTTGCTCAAATTAAAATGAATTATATATAGCATTGTATGTATTGATATTTTGCATCAGTTATTATCTGTGAATGTAGTTTATCCCCTTTGGAATGCTAAAAAGCAAATGAACAGCATTTTATTTCATGTTTTCAACAAAAAACTCATTGTCTGCATATAGGTACGATTTATAAAGACTTGTATATTTTTATAATTACTTTTTTTGTTTTTTTTAGTATTGCACAGTTACGTAATGAATTCTGTAACGACATGTATTACTGTTGCAGTTTTATGTAAGTTTCATTTTCTTAGGACTGTGCTTCACCACTTTTTCTTTCTTTCTGTGTGTGTGTGTGTGTGTGTGTGTGTGTGTGTGTGTGTGTGTGTGTGTGTGTGTGTGTGTGTGTGTGTGCTAGACCGAGTGTGCAGTCATAATGGGTTTTTCTCTCTTCTCCTTGCCTTCTCTCACACTCTCCCCCTCTCCTCTGCGACTCCTGGTTAAAACGTTGCTGGTGGCTATGGGAAGTTAATTTCAGATTGTTATATATTTCCATTAATTTCGGAAGCCCGGTGCCCGGCTGCCTTTGAGAACAGGGCTATCAGAGGCTCATTTTTGGAGGGCTCAGGAGTTCTTTCCCCCTCGGCTGCAGAAACGGAGCATTAGAGACAGATAGCTGATAGGCAAGAGGGGATTGGTCACGTTCATTAGCTATTGGTTCCTCTCCATTTTCCCTCATTTCTGAGTTAAAGTTTTTTTTGTTTGTTTTTTTTTTATTTGACTCAAAGGATAGAGGGAGTGTTTCAGAAAGTTTACACAAAACGTCTGGACAAGGAGGAGGAGGACTGACCCGATGCTGACGTCCATAAGAAAAAACACGCTCAACTGCGCTCTCTCACACACACACACACACACACATTCTGTCAAAACCACCTCTCACAAACACCCACACATTCATGGTCACACACAGATAATAAACCATCACACACTCAACTGCCCACACTCAAAAACTCGTACACAGACACACACCTGACCTGAGTATGCACTCGAGTCCAGACAAAGCAACTCCCTGAATGGTTTAGTGCAAGCGCTTCTATTCTGTTTTCATCTTGTCTCCTGTTCGTTTTGAGTCTTTCTCTTTTATCTTTTTTTTATCTTATTTCTCATTTGTAAATTGTTTTGTGTCTGGAATCAGTATTATGTCTTTCCTTCTCATATACACACACATGCATCTAACATATCGTAATATCTGATCTCTGGCTTTTACAGTGCGTTCATAGTTTGTTAGAGATAGACATTTAAAGCAGATTCAAATTAGCTTTAAAAAGGCATTCAAATAAAATTAGACGACCCTACGTTCATGGACCTTACCCTCCCACCCACATACAAGAATGCCGCATATTCCATAAAACAATTCCATTTTAATAACTTTCCACAATGATGTATGAACTCGTATATTAAATATTTTAAACATTATTACAAGGCTCCAGAGTCGCACAGCCGTCTGTCATGCTAATGCTGAGGTTCAAATCTCGACGCTGCCTTACAACCAGGTTAAGCATCACGTGTTGGAACAATTGCCTGTGTCTGAGGCACAGGAGGCCAGACGATGGATTGTCTCCCAGTCCCCTGGCAGGCCTACGATGGGCTGGCATCCCATCTCGGACATGCTTACACCTGGGCTTTGTGTTCTCTGGAGTCAAACGAAATCATATGTATTTATATAGCACTTTTTTTAACAGAATATCGTTTCAGAGCAGCTTTACAACTATCTAGGCCTACAGCAATATCTGAGCCTAGGGCGACAGCGGCAAGGCAAAGCTTCCTATTTTTTATAAGGATGAAACTCAAATGTTTGGGCCAGGTTATATATAAATAACAATTAACCTAATTAATAAGTTTGTAGTAATACTTTAAATATGCATAAGGTAAATGTAAAAAGTAAAAGAGATAAAATAATTATATATGAAATAATAAAATTATATACTATAACAAAGCCAAGAAAATACAAAAGAGAATCCAAAAGATGATACAATATTAGAGTATAATAAAATAGAGAATATAAAACTATATATAAATATGTAAATATAAGAACATGCTAAAAAAAACAGAAAAAAAAATGTATTTATTAATTTCGTATAAGACTTTTCCATTTTTTTTTATTATTATTATATTTTTTCATATATAATATATTTACTATTGATCTTAAAATTCTGTGTATGTCTGTGTACGTTTTATACATCGTTGTGTCTGTAAATTAAAATACAAAATTAATCCTGGGTTAGAGCGTGTCTTATAAAATAGTGTTTTTCTTGTAATTAAATTAAATGCCAGTTGTGTGGATCATTTAATATGACGAAAATATACGAAAATACAAACACAAATTCTCTTATCCCTTAAAAAGAGCCCATGCTGGTTTTGGGGTAGGGTATATTCAGTGCTCACGCCAAATCCCTACCCCTAATGGTGGTGTGTGCTATATTTCTGCCAGACGAACACTCTGCTCAGTTAGTTTGTCTAAGTGTTGCGACTGCAAGAGGGACTTTGCAGTAAACACCACAGGCGGCCTGACCCCAGCCTGTGTACGTGTCAGCCGTTGTATGAGTTACGACTGTCCTGTGTCTCTTTCTATCTGTCTTCCTCTCTCTCCCATCTCCCTCTAAGCTGTGCGAGTCAGTGATCCAAAACCCTGTTAAAACAGGGTCAGCCCCATGCGTACACTTAAAGGGTGTCAGTTTAACCTGCTCTGAAATACTCCCGGCTATTATTATAGCTAATAAATCATTACGAAACTTTAATTATATGAGAGTTTTGTGGAGGAAATGTGCAGGATGACACCTGGGAAGGAGAGTTTAATGGGCCAGCAAGTCCCAGCGCGGACAGGGGAAAATATTGAGGTTAGCTTTCTATTTTACGGCACTGCCCGAAAAGTCAAGTGCCAGCACAAACGTGGGCCTCTCCGCTTGGACGCTCACACCAAAGCAGCTCTTGCAATCAGTGCTAAAGTAGCACAGTATCCTAACACCGCCCGCTCGTCAGCTTTCAGAGGTGGTGAAAACATCGTGTGGTGTTTTTTAGGGAAAAAAAAATCCTTCCTTAATTAAGGCAGGACTTTAATTAGCAGCCAGTCTGAAAGTTAGCTCCATTAGAGGAACGCGTTTCTAATTGCAAATTAACGTTAGGTGTCATTCTTTTATTGCCGTCCACCGCTCATAAACGCGAAGGTGTGCAGAGGAATGATTTTATTTTTTAAAATATTTTCTCACATTAAATGAAAGCACAAGGGAAAATAATGAGTTAGTCGGTTTGCTTGAACATTTTGATTTTGTGTAATTTGTCTTGCTTGCATTGGATTAAGATTGGGCTCTGATTTAGTACAACGTGAACGTTCATTAACCTGCTTATTGGCAATTAAGTTCCATTTCTGTCCTCTTGTTTGTGTTTGTTTATTTATTTGCTGTGCAGTTGGATAAGCCTTAAGCTGACAATTAGTGATCTTATTAGTTTAATTTGTTTGCATTTTTAGATCTGTGTGTTTTACTGTGTATTATGGCTCACATATTTTGACTATGTGTAGTCCAAAGCTGCTGTATTAAAACTTTTTGGCACAGCACCCATATGTCGTGACTCTGCCAAACTGTTTCCCCCAAGTAATGCAAAATATTTGGCACAAATCACTGAAAAGGCCTGGACAGTTGTGTGAGCACTTCTGTTAATAGCCAAATCGAATTGGCATAGTTTGCACCTAATCTAGTAAATGCAGTGTATAGGCCTGTTTTGTACAATACACAGTATATCCTTTTACCAAACAAAATATTTTTGCAGAGAAAGATTCATAAAGCAGCATGACAGTGACCCAAACCAGACCTCATCTACACCAACTTGATGACCAAAGAAGATCACGGTCAGGTCCACAGTCACCTTACCTAAACCCTGTAGAGCATCTATGTTGGTATATAAAGATAAAAAAGAGGGAGAAAGTCAATAATTCATTAGTATAAAAAAAAGTTCTTTGCAATATTAGGATATCGTGCTGGGATAAGGTGGATCATCAAATTTCAAAGGCAACTTTTCACTGCAACTGTTTTACTAATTATTTATATGTATCGAATATAAATATTACATTAGAAAAAATTGTGAAACTGAATAATTTTAACTGATGATCTCAACTACAGGAGCTTTAATTCTATATCTCTTAGCATTAATATGGTCTTGATCGCCCATTTGCAGCTCCAGCAGCTTCCACTCTTCTGGGAAAGCTTTCTACAAGAGTGTGGTCTGTTTCAGTGGGAATTTTGCCCGTTTGCCCAACAGAGCATTTGTGAGTTCAGGTATTCTGTGGGGTTGAGATCAGGGCTCAGGGTGGACCGGTCAAGTTCTCACACAGACATGCCAATATGGACCTTTCTTTGTTTACTGGTGTGTATCCAAGCTGGAACAGAAATAACATTTCTTAAACTGTTTCCACCATGTTGGAAGCATACAATTTTCCAAAATGCCTTGGTATGTTGAAGCCCTAAGATACTTGATCTAAGAGACCTAGAAAAAACAACCCCATAACATTATACCTCCTCCACCAAACTTTATCGTTGGCACAATACAGTTGGGCAGGTAACATCTTCCTGGTATTTGCCTAATCCAAACTCATCCATCAGACCACCAGATAGAGAAGTGTGATATTCGTCACTCCATAGAAAACACCTTACTACTGCTCCAGAGTCCAGTTGTGGCATGCTTTACACCACTCTATATGACACTTGGCATTGTGTAAAGCTTACTTGCAGCTTCTTAGCCATGGAAACCCATGCCATGAAGCTCCAGGTGCAAAGTGGAAGTCAATGCCAGAGGAAGTTAGGAACGCTGCACTTATTGAGGCAGCAGGACTCTTGACGTTTATGCGCTAAGCCTCAGCAGCCTGCCCTGTAACTTTACGTAGTCTGACAGTCTGTTACTGAGTTGCTGTAACTTCCTAAACCTTTTCAATAATGTCACTCACAGTTGATCATGGAATATCCAGTAGGGAGGAAATGTCACAGACTGATTGGTGCAACAAGTTCACTGGAGGAACTTGGCAAATCAATGTTTCTGTAGCCTGTTTTGATAAGAGTACCGCCAGGGTACGCTTCCCAGTCGACACCCTCCCCCTTCAGACACAGCCGGTTGTGTGGATGTGATGAACAACTTTTCCGGAAGGCACAGTCAGGGCGCAAACTTGGGTTACATTGGGTCACCACTCGTCTTCGACTCGTCGTGTTGGGGTTAATCGTTTTTGTAGGATATAAATATAATATAATATAATGTAATGTAATATAATAACCAAGTGTTTAAATACACATAAAATCGAACTATGCACATTCATTTCAGTACTTATCGATGCCTTCTATATTTAACAAACTACACACAGTATCAACATCAAACAAAAACTTTGAAGCCAATGTAGATCTTTGTATCCATTTAAATGAAGTAAGTCATTTATTTTTATTTTTGTATGATCCACAAGAATTATTTTAACTAAGTAATTAATATTGCTGTATTTATTTCTTTATTATTGTTTATTAAGACATAATCTGACCAGCCAATCCACTGTCAATTACTGTTCAATTTTTTCAGCAATTCATCAGCATGACCTGACAAGTGCTTTTCCAAAAACACGAATAAAAAATGAGTTTTGTTATCTTTGCATGCTTACATTATGAAGACCTTTTTGAAAGGCTGTATTAAAAATGTTTAATTTAAGGTATATAGACACTATAGACAAGAGTTTGTGGACATCCCTCGACTAAAAGATATTCATAATATAACATTTTTGGATTCTTGATAGACAAACAGTGCTAATTGAATGGGTTATAGCTTTCTGCTATAGTCAGTTCATCACATTTCCACCCTGCTTTCCTTAAAGCCTCACGTCTTTACTCCATCAGACACCTTGAAAATGCTCTGGAATGGAAAGTGAGTCAATATGCACTGTAACGTTTTCTTAGAAAAACAAGTGCTGTTGTAGCAGATAAGATAGGGGTAAACGATGCACTAATTACCATGTTCTGTCATTTTTGGGTGTCCATAAACTTTTACCTATATATAGTACAGTGGAAATATGAAATAATACTTAAATAAATAAATAGTTAAATTAAAAGTAGAATCAATCTAAAGACAAAAATTAATGTAACACAAATGAATGCCATATATCTCTCCTATATAATCACTTTACATGCTTGTTTAGTGTGTTTATTAATATACCATTAAATAGTAGACTTTCTTAAACATAGTGCATAGCATTTGTATTTTATGCTGAACTCTATTTTTCGATCAGTAGGTGGAACAATACTAATGCAGAAAGCAATCCTGTGTCAGTTCTGTTTAGTGCGTATTTAACACAAACTCATGCATTGCTAGGTGGACATAAAGATTTCACAAACAAAAAAACAGACCACACACACTGTACGTTGTGTACTCTTTCTCTTTCCATGGCTTCAAGCACTAGAATAGATGAAGGGCCAAAATGACAGGGCCCAGCAGCAGGTCTTTATACTTTAAACAAGGGCCTTCATCGCCATGTACCTATGCCTTGCTGTCTAACACACACACACACACACACACACACATATACACATACACACATGTATGTTAAAAAGTTTTCTGCACATGCTCTCCGGCCTTATGAACACAGTTGCCAGTTTCGCCTGTTCTAAAGATTTACGCTTATTTCTTGCCTATTTGAAAGATGTTGGCTTTTTACTCTGGTGTTTTGTTTCTTGTGGCATAATTTTTCACCGTCACTTCATTCACATGACCTGATAATTCATTTCTCTCATCATGATTTTCTCACACCCCACCCAAAGACAGATACAAACATTTTTAATATACTAATAATTATAATTGTGTAATATTATATTTTTTCTTTACTTACATGCACAATTGTGAAGACACAAAACGAAGCCTTTTAAGGGATTGAAAATGTATTTAAGACATATAGACACAATATACAAAAGGGACATTCGTTTTAACTGTTTTGATACCCCGATTACATTAAAAACACATTTGTAGATTTTGTAGGCTACCGACAAGTCCGTTAATCAACTTTCTTCCCTGCTGTCCTTAGAACCTTAAGTCCATTGTGAATTGGTTTGCAAGAATCAGGTCTGATTAGCACAGTTGCCAGGTTGGCCTATTCTAAAGATTGGCCTTGTTTTGGGCTCTTTTTCCTTTGACTGTGGCATTTTGTCTTTTGACTGAATCTGGCAACTTTGGAATTAAACACAGCAAATTGCTAGATTATTGGCTGGTTGCAAATTAGATATCCGATCATTGTCTGAGTCATGGGGGTTTCCCAAACCTGTTTACTCAAGTGCATGTAAACTCATTAATCGGATCACTGACCACATATGATTTTATGCAGTTATCTGATTATGAAGGGAATTTAAGTGCACTCATTAATTCTACACTTGGCATGGGCTCCATTTGTTTGCCCAAACTTTGATGATCCATGTTTTACCAGTGTGATTTCACAATATTCCAAGGAAGATGAATGACTGAAAATTTAGCTTTCAGTTTCTCAACAAATGCTGGGTCAGAGAAACGTGGAGAAAAGTCAATGACAGTAAGCACTCCTTAATTTTCTTTGGTCTTCAAGTAGCTTTGATGTGTGTAGTGTCATCACTTTGAATAGTTATATAGGATCAAAATAAATTTTTTACTAGTGACCTCAGAGGTTTGGCTCCTATTGTATGTTTGTTAAAAGAATAAAAGTACACACTGGTCCTCGTGTCGTATTGTTAGGGAAATATTTCTTTTTAATTTCTTTTTCATACTTCCCTTTTTCCTCTGTTTTAGTCAGGGGCGGAGTGGAGCCGTGGTGAGCTCTTTCCTGGCACACGGCGACTTCTCCTCCTGCTTTTGTTTCCATAAGGTGTCGAACGCTCGCCGCTTGTGCTGTGTCAGTAAATATTTACCCGGCTTCCCTTTCCTCACCCTTCCCTTTCTGCTGCGTCTGTGTTGGTGTGCACGTGGGTGAGGGGTGTCATCCTCATGCCTCGTTCCCGGTCCTGCCCCTCAGCAGCTAACCGATATCCTTCTCTTGTCTCTCCACCTACGTTCTTGACAAAAGCATCCTGTGTGCACGTGACAGCGTGCTGAGAGGCAGGAAATAGACCAGGAAGTTGTTGCCTCCACTCCTTGACGTTCATTAATCAGAACCTAACGCCGCTCCCCATTAAATGTCGCTACGGCGCTTCCAAATGCATGTGACCTTAACACCACAATTACATTATATAAACTCGCATACAGGTTAGGCAGATCTCTCTTGCGCACACTTTGGCTCCCCGGGGCCTCATAGCATCCTGGTGCTTAGTGCTTTCCTTCCTGTACTAAAGACAAAGAATGGCCGGGCCTCAAGTCCCTGGTCTTCAAAGCAGGGGAAAGTGCGAGTGTTGTCTCTTCCTGTGGAGGGTGTTACAAACCTCAGGGCAGCTGCTGCTGTTTTTCCAGTCTATGCCGAGGGCTAAAGGGCAAATCTGAGGGTTGCTCTGTGCCCTTCAGTATCAGTGAAAGACTTTGGCATTCATCCTTCCAGCAGCAGAACTCCGGTCGGGTCTTAGGTCAGTTAGGTGTAGAGGGATCACAGAGGGCTACTTCTGCTTGATAGCAAGCTTAAAAAATCCAAAACGTATGGCCTATTGTGCTTGCTTAACGCTTGGTTGATAACAGTGTTGTACTTTGTCGCTTGTTTTTGCATTCCATGTGGTGAAGCAAAGCTCGGCTAGAAATACGCGACTTCCAATTTACTCACGTTTTAATTACTGTAGCATTTTATGGAAAGGCTTTCAAAGGCATTTACCTAGCCTCATTCCTACTGACCCTGGGCTTTCTTATATGCACCAGGCACATTCCTACACTTGGAATCTGTATTTGTAACACCACAAGATGCAATGTTCATAATCAGTATGGCACACGTGCTGTAATTTATACTGTAATCCTGTAGCAGCAGCAGGCTCGGTCACAGCTGGCCATAATTACAAACTTCTATAAGCAGGACTAAAAATCTTGTGGGGGTAGTTAACTCGATTGTATCCAATAGTGTTGAATGTCCACGCTTGCTCAGACTGTCATTTGCATGTTTTATTTACTTACCCATGACGGGAAAGCATGACTGCATCCTACATGCCATATTTGTATAAATTTGAGTCACAAATGTATTGTCACTTTCAAACGTGCTAGTGTTTTCTTTATTTCCTTTTTTCAACTTTCTTTAAAACATAATGGTTGTTTCTTCTCTTTTAATAGAAACTGTAGCAAAACTGTTCGTTTTTGCTTTAGTCTTATCACAGGAGCTTAGCAAGCAAAAGCAAAAGCTAGTGAAAATAGATTACAGTGATATTTCAGTTATTTGGTAGGTTTCACAATATTGACTCCAAGGATACAATCACCAGTTACTTTTCAACTGCTGGGGTTTTCCACCTAGCCACCCTCTTGGGTTTACAGAGAACGGTCCAAAAAAGAGTGAGCGACCGTTCTCGGGGTCAAAATGCCTTGCTGATGCCAGAGCTCAGAGGACATTGTCTAAACTGGTTCATTGAGCCTTTCTAACTAGTTTACAGAAAAGCCCTCAAATAACCACTAATTAAAACCGAGGTGTGCACAAGTACATCTCTGAACACACAACATGTAAAACTTTAAAGCAGATGGACTATAGCAGCAGAAGACCACACCAGGTACCTCTTTAGTCAGCTAAGAACAGACTACTGAGTCTACAATTTACATGGGCTCGAAGACTGGAAAAATGTTGCCTCATCTGATTAGTTTAAATTCCTGCTTTGTCAGTTGGGTGGTAGGGTCAGAATTTGGGATAAACAAAAAAAGATGAAAGCATGGGTCCATCCTGACTGGTAGGGTTCAGGCTGGGACTGGTGTACTGAATTGGGGAGATTTTTTCCTGATGGCTAATTGTACCATGTCATGAAGCTCAAATCATCTCAGGTTTCTTAAACATGACAGTGAGTTCACTGTACTTGAATCAGTCACCAGATCTCAATCCAGTAGAGCACCTTTGGTATGTGGTGAACCCTGATATGGGAGATGATATCAGACGGAACGATCAGTCATGCCGAAGATGCTCCCTCTCCTATCAGACAGGAGGATAAGCCATGCCAAAGATGCTCTTTTTCCATTCCCTTCATAGATTTAATACATTGAATTATGTTTATTTCCCAAAAGAGGATGGGTTTCCCTTCTGAGTCTGGTTCCTTTCAAGGTTTCTTTCTCTTAATCTCAGGGAGTTTTTCCTTTCCACTGTAGCCATTGGCTTGCTCATTAGGGAATTCAATTTGTGACACTTGTTTATATATCAATGTAAAGCTGCTTTGTGACAGTGTCTACTGTAAAAGGGCTATAAAAATAAAATAAATAAATAAAATTGAAACAAGATCAATAAATGCTTGAAATAGGTAGAAATGCCTGCAAACGGAATAACATAGTTAAGCTTAAGATTAGTAACTGACATGTCTACCAAGTGTATCTACTGCAATATTTGACTTTGTTCAGACTGTTTCTTCATTAGTCTGGCCAGGCCAGTTTAAATGTCTATTTTTTGTTATATTCCATTTTTATTGTTAAACGCTCAAGTCCGTTGTCATACTAATATTTTTCAGTATATTTCTTCGGACTTACCTTGTAGCTATCTTGAATTCTGTTCGAACATCAACTCTGTTTTCCTCCATAATAGCTAAAAGTGGAATAATTTCACCCAAAATATGTTGGCCACAGAGCACTACAAGCTTTAAATGGAAACACCAATTCTTCTGTGTGTTTGCAAGAGCATGTGGCGGTTGCTGCTCTCGCTAGCCGTAATTGGACAGTTAATCAATCAAATATTTAAGCTTCATTTTACCACGCGGCGGGGCCACCAGATTATGGCAGCAGTTTGGGTGCATTAGGCTGTGCTCAACAACGATGTGAACAGCATGGCTTCCTGAATCAGCCAGCGCCTAGATTCATGGCTGTGTGTAAGCACCCTGCGTCTTTGCGCTGAGGCTTATTTTTTGGTAATTTTGCTGGTTAGTAGGCTCACTTTAAAAGCTTGCGTTATTTATTTATTTGCTGCTCCATTCTGTCTGCGTTCATCCGGAGATGTGGCGAGCTTTTTCTTTTCCTCCCTGCCCCCCTGAGACACCATTGTGGATTACCAATCAGTTCTCACCTAATTATCTGGTGACTTGTGCTGGCTTTGACACATAATTATCAAAGTCCTAAATAATTGTCTTATTGGCCATGTGTTTAGATCTTGGGGAAAGCCTTTGCCTTTGTTCTGGCCAAGGCTGAAATGGCAGAGCATTTATCTCAGCACAAGAGAGATGGCTCTACACTTCTTTCTTCTTATTCTTGGATTCTTTTTCCTGTCTCCATGTTTGTATGCATGGATGTTTCACACGCCAAGCTGTCAGCTGCACCAAGGCAAAGAGCCAAATAGATAACATCTTGGTCAAGGAAA
Source organism: Parotocinclus spilosoma (assembly GCA_033117975.1). Classification (NCBI taxonomy): domain Eukaryota; kingdom Metazoa; phylum Chordata; class Actinopteri; order Siluriformes; family Loricariidae; genus Parotocinclus; species Parotocinclus spilosoma. Next base: position 4,353,709 of record JAVSBV010000079.1, on the reverse strand, counting down.
GAGATTTCAGAAAGTCAAGCAATTAGCTTGTTATTTAATTTCCGGCAGCTTAAAGTGCTAAATGCCGTATTTTACAGTAGAGGTTATGATGGAGGTCAAGCAGAGAGTGAGAGGAGCGATGATTGGTGAGGGGATGGGTAAAGCTATGAGGCCGACAGGTTTTGTCCTCTTCAGCTCTCGGATTTAGCTCATATCAGAAGAGCTCTTGACACATCCAGACATCTCACTCACTTAAAATGGGTTTTCTACTGATGATGCAAGCCTTATACTGTATCTTCTAAAGATTTGTCTACAGCCATACTTTTCTACTGCTTTTCCCTTGTCCTTGCCAATTTCCACCTTATTATTCGGGTCTTGACCTTTTAGACCATTAGAAAGTGCTAAAGCTACTGTCACATTTGTTTTTCACCCTGACATTTTGCAAGTTACTTGATGCAAAAACAAATCTTTGGTGAATAGTGATTGTGATTGCTTAAGTCATCATGTAAACAACACACTCAGATCTAGGAATCAGATAAAGAAATCCAATAAAGAGAGCTGAATTTTATTCTAGTAATCGGATTGCTCATAGCATGTATACCAGTTTCCCCATTTTATAACCAGTCACAGCTGCCAGGTCAACCTATGCTAAAGATTTGGCTTTAATTTGTCTTTTTTCCTTGACTGCAAATGGTATTTACCATGATATCTGAATTAAATGAAGCGAAACGGTGTTTGAATGCTTTGGGGAGACTGAAACACAGTATGTACTGTGTGACACAGTATGTCGGGAAAATGAATAATTTTAATATTTCATGTTACATTTTAAAGTTTACGTAATTTTTGTTTCTGTGAGGTTACTGGCTAGTTGCAAAAATGGCTTTCCTGTTTATCCGATTATTCAAGTGCATGTAAACTCTTGGATCGGATTACTGGTCAAATCAGGTTTTCAGCAGTTATTGAATTATTAAGTTTGTGTAAACACACTCATTGTTACTCATACTTTGTCCAGTTGCATTGTACCATGGTATGATTATCCCCCCTCCCACGTCATGCTAGCCAGCGATTAACGTTATAGGCCCAAGAAGGCTTATGTCATCACGATGGGAAGTATGGTGGTGGAGAAAGGCACTCTCGCACAGACTGAAGGTTTTCATGGTTGTACTTATGTAGCTTTTTTGGCATTGTTTTGTACGCAGACACACAGCCCTTTCATACACTCTATAATGGATTTATTGATTATGCAACGCAGCAGTTTTCGGTTGCTGCAAGTATAGATTATGGAGGCTGCAAACTTGACGTTGTATTCATGCTACATGCATACCATGTCTGAGTGCCTGAGCCTACCTCTTCAAGCGTAATATGCCTGGGCACAGTACAGAGTGATCACACTAGTCAAACAATCCACACTTCGGGGGCAAACTTGTTCGAATATGGTACCAATCACTTAGTGTGAGTACGCCATTAAAAGGGAAGTAACAAACTCCAGTGCCTAGCTGTTGGCATACGCCGCAAGTCTGGGACAACCCTCGACTCACTTGCTCACTCTGGGCACCTTAGAGACAGCAATTGACCTAGCACGCATGGCATTGGGGGAAAAATTGAGTATTTGGATCAAGCCCAGACGGAAAGGATCCAGACTGTTCCACCTGATCAAACTCAGGACCTTCTTGGACTTGCCTTTGTAGCCCTAAATGCATTAGTAGTTCAGTAGAACTACCAAAATGAATTAACATCAGGACTACACCAACAGATCGGTTCAATCCTCAAGTCTCAACATGGTCTTACCTGTTTTGCATTGAAACATGAACTGGATTGTGCTGTGATTGGCTTTACCTGGCAATACCCCAGGCCATGAGCATGGAGGAGGGCACCAACTGCTAATAAATGTACTAAAAGATACCATTGTTTAACTAGTGTCGCTCTGAGTGACAGAAACTGAAGGAAACAGACCATTTTGCCACCAAATAATTTTTGAAGCAGTGCTTTATTGGTCTCCAAGCACAACTGTAATTGAATTTGCAGTCCCCCCGATGATGGCAAAACCATACAGCTGCATCATTTGGGAGCCCCCCGAGTGAACTTTACACTGGTTGAACAAAGGAACATTATTTTGGAGGATTGTCCGAGTTAGAATCCTTGTCCAGTGTTTTTGGCTACTGATCACTAATTAATTAGTGACCTTCAGGTCCTTTGCCATTTTCACCTTGCCATCTTGTCCTTTTCTTTTTCTCCCCTATCCTCTTCAGACAAGATGCTCAACGGCAGGAGCACAAAAGCAAATGTTTTCTTTCTCTTTTGGTTTAGAGTGTAACAAGTCCATGTACGTTGGCATTTTGTACTGCCTTTTTGGGTTGGAAATGGATGAGCGGCAGCTGCCTAGTCCTCTTTCTGCACACTACGCTTTGCTAACTGCTAACACTGACAGGCTGATAGAGATGACGTGTGTATAGCGTTGCATTCATTTATCTCTGTTCATATATATACATTCATTCTAATTCTATGATGCATGTTTTCGTTTCTGTAGCAGCTTGCTTTTCATTCTTCAGCTTTGACTTCAGTCATGGACGTCACCCATTATGTGTCTCACATTAAGCATTTGTGTGTAGTCTTTCTCTCTCTTTTTCTCTCTCTCTCTCTCTGTCTCGTGGTTGCTGAAGGACATCAGTCAAAGGCTCATGATGCTGTAAGTGTGATGCTCATGCGTCTCTGTTCCCAATGGAAAACAGATTTCATTTGTGGTTTCTTTCTTCCTTAACTAGCACTGAGGTTGTGTTTACACCACACCAAGCAGTTTGTCATGACATGAGTACGTTCTTGATATGACACGCCAGGTTTCTGACAGTATTTCCATAAAAATGCATTAAAACACATTAAGACTGTTCTCTCGTGCTACTCTGGTTATTTTATGATCGGCTTTCTCTAAGACTTTTTTGGCAACCTGCTTGCTTACATTTAAGAGGCATTATATTCTGGTTTGACTGACACTTTGAAGAGTTTTAAAGAGTCAAACATGTTGTTCTCTTGGGTGCTGTTGAGTGTGAGAGAGGCATTTGAGCCACATCTTGGCTCCCTTTCCTGTGCCTGTTTATGTATGCAAGCGTTACATGCTTCCTCCTTGTTTCTTTAAGTAGATGATCCCGAGAGTAGCTTATCAGCAGAGTGATATATTAGTTCTTAGTGCCTTAATAGATTCAATTTATCTCTATACACACCCTTTAATTTAACTGCGCTCAGGGAACGCACTGTATTCAAATGGCCACCGACACTTTGATGTAGCACCCAGCCCATGTGTAGCTCCTATAAAATCTATCAAGTGAAGTGATTGTTACCCTATTGTTGTCAGACCTGTCTCCTTCCCAGACTCTTTTATCTTACAGCAGTAGTTAACGTTTTGTCGTTCGATTGTGCCAGCGGCATATGCACTTGTTGTATAGAATTTTTTTTTTGTAATGCCTCCACTAGATTTTTGCAGTATTGATGGTACGTTAAGAAAAAAAGTTGGCAAACAGTTTCCAGTGTGTCTACATAGTGTGGGCTTTTATATCCCCTAATTTTTGTGAGCAGTGTATAATGCAATGTTTCAAACGTTTAATATTAAATGATATTCTTTTAAAAACCTTAAAAGCCATGCTGCTTAAATATGTTCATCCTAGTGTTTTGTGATATCGAGGTGTATTGGTTGCTTGCAAATCCAACCTATAATGGCTGATTTAAAGCCTCATATTGAAGAAAATGTAACAATCATTTTGATTTACCTGCTTTGGCAGGTATAAAAAAAAATATGAAGCATCAAATGGAATTCATCACAGAGGAAGAAAGTGAAACTGTGATTTTTTTTTATTTGTAAAAATACATTCAAAACAATAGGTAAATAGGATAATAGAAAACTGTAGTCTCACTACTTACTTTGTTATTATGTTTGAAATTTGCCCACCCGGCAACTCTGTGCGCAAGGGCAGGAACAACCCTACACGAGGTGCCAATCCATCTTTGGCCACACACACACAGTCACACTCTGAGGGCCACTTTGTAGAGTCACCAATTAGACACATGTCTTTGGACTGTTTGAGGAAGCAGCACTACCCAAAGGATTTTTAATCCCAAAATCCTGGGATTAAACCTGGGATCTTCTTGCTGTGAACCAGCGATGCTAATCACCGAGCCACCATGTTGCCCTTGAAATTTAACCACTGAAAATTATGCATTAATTGACCCAACAACTGTCCTTCGGTTAAATAAGATTAAAGTATGCAATTTGAAATTTGTTACTGTTGTTGTTCATTGTTGTTGTTGTAGTAGATCAGTATTAAAGTGAATTGTGTTTAATTTTTATACCACTGCTAAGCAGCCATGTGACACAAATGGGATAGACAAGGAAAAGTCTAGACTTAGCCCCTATTTAATACATTGTTAATAACAAACTTGATAATCGCCTCATATCGGTCTTTCTGTTTTACTCTCTCAGATGATTACAAGGGAAGAAGAGGTGTTGCCGCGTGTCAGTGCTGTGGCCATGACGGACTCCGTTCACAATGTGTGGCACCAGTATGCCGGCAGCTCCATCCAAGAGTGGCTCAAAAAGGTAAAACCACTCCCGTCTTTCTTAATCTATATCACAATCCACTCTGCTCGGTAGCTGTAGAGCATCCTGTCAACCTCACGATAAACAATCACCTGCGCTCGTATTGACTGCATACATCGACTCAAACATTGTGGCATTTCATTCAGCAGGGATATGCACTTTTGGAGGAATCCCCAGAAGCCAATAGTTTGTTTTCCATGCCATGCGTTTGTTTGCCTGTTTGTCCAGATGTCAATGAGAAATCAAATCCAAAGGCCAGGGTGTGTGCCGTTAGAGCTGTAACTTCATTTAGTTGTTGCCCTTTCAATGCTGACCCAAGTGCAGAGACAACACCTGGGAACCTTTAGTATGCACATAAATTGGGACAGATGGATTCCATGTAGAGCACAAAGCCTTTGTGAGTACAGGCATACAATTTTCGAGACTTTTATTTATCTTGGGCAAACCATCCACGCCAAACATAGCTGTGAAAATTTTATTATGCCTTAATACTTTGGTTTCACCATAGCTCTACCTGGTCTTTCTGGCTTTTGTTTCTAATAAATAATTCCTAATTTGATAGTTATTCTATTCCATTCATTGTTAGGCTGACCAGATCATTTGATGGACATAAACAACACCAGTTTGCATTGTTCCTGTTTACTTCACCATGGTCAAGGTTTACAGCTGTCCAATTATTTCTGAAAATTCAAGGACAACAAAAAAAAAACAGAAAAACGCTTGCTTCAGGAATCGTCATAAACAATATGGGCTCTTACTTTGGTGCTGTCCGATGGCTTTGACTGTCTTGTGTCTAATACGCTACCTCAGATGACCTCAGATCAGGCTTTCATGAGTGTCTCTTTCCTGTCCATAGCAGTCCTGGTTTTGAACTACACACATATCAAAGATTTACTTCCCACAGGATGCTCTCCTTGGCTTCATCTTGTCAGTACAGTGCTGTGGAAGTTAGACTGCACCCTTGGCACAGCATTGTGGCCACCTTTACTGCCCTTATCATCCTTGCTCACCCGCCCTGAGGCCTTTGTTTCTTGTGCAAGGGCTGTAATTCCCCCTCTTCTCCTGAGAGATGAAGGGATGAGAGGAAAAAGGTAGGGGATTTCACAGATCAGCCCACAATAGGACAGGTGATACGGATACAATGGGTCAGACAGAGGCCATGTGATGTCATACAGCATTAAACACAGAGTCAGACTTAAGGGGATGGGCAAACACTAAAGCAAGGGTGTGCCCTAGCTGCCTTATACTGTGCCAGAACACGATTGCCCCATCTACCTGCACCTCTGCTGTCCTGTTCTGGACATGAGCACACTTGGGTCATCACAATCAGAGGTTTTTCAGCTTTATGGTTGTACTGATTGTGGCTTATGTTATATGTATGTATGTATATATATATATATATATACATAGCCAAGTTGAGCCAAGTACATGATAAGCCTGGGTTCCAACACATTTTGTCAAAATGTGGCAATAAAATGTTTACCAAAGTGTCTATGTTATGCATTCATATATAGCTTTTATTGGTGATATTCAGTATTTTAGCAAATTAAATAACTCTGCAATATTGTGTTTGTTCATTAAGCTCAAACAGAATAAAATCTTCTTTTAAGCCTGTGTGTCTCTGGGTGCCTATTGTGTAATTGTGTACTCACTGATGATTCAGTAGGATGAAATACAGCTATTGGCAAGACGTCTTTTCACGCGTCTTGTCCAAACGCACAAGCTTTTTCCACAGAATAAAAAACATCTCAGCATTTACTGGCCAGTTCATTTCGTTTGTTCTGTCTGGAAACAGGAATATGTGCTTATCTTATTTTAAAAACCACCAGTCACCACTGAGGCTACTGTAGCTAACAGATAAGGGAGGGTAATATGATGATATTTTATCTTATTCTGATCCATTTCTTTAATTATAATGGGCAGTATGCTTTTCTGACCATATTGTCAGTACTGAAAGAACTATAAAGAGTATTTAGTTGGATGACCATTTGAATAAAATTACAACAAATCATATTTGAATGTTAGATTTGAATAATCTGTCACAACTGGTGCATGTTGCCTGTGATCAAACTCATCATTATACATATTGTGTACGTGATAATGCCTGTAAATATAGTGATTATAACAATCTGACCATATTTCCCACCCCACTAGTAGGTAAGTGTATTTATGAAACTCCTTTCGCAACTTTACTTGTACTGGATTTTCGTAGTTAATTGATATGTGAAAGCATTCATTTATAAATTCTACATATGGAGTCTTATGTAATCCACACATTCTTACAATCCACGTACTTGTGAGTTAAGGGTTCTGCTCGCAGCCTTAACTTGTGGCCTCTCACCCTCATTTTGTACCATGCCTTCTTGAGTAATCTTTTAAAGCTCATTTTCAACTGTCATTGCACCAGTTTTTCTGATTGGGAACCAAAGCTGTAAAGCTTTAAGCTCCACCCGTTGCTTCCAAGCCAGCCAGCATTGACCTGTATGCAGGGATACATTAAGATGTAGCAGTTAAGAAGTGTTCTGTTATGTAGCTTGACTCTGGGGTGCACTAACATACATAGTGCATGCTTGTTTGTTCCACTGGCAGGCAAGGAAAGGAAGGAGATGATTGATAGGCTTATGGGAGAAAATTAAGAAGGTGCACACCATTTGGGAGGTTACTTGCACAGCAGGGTGTCGTAAAACACTTTTTCTGTCAAATCATTTGTAGGTGTAATTTCATTTGTGTCGTGTAGCTAAGGAAAATGCAAGCTAAAAATGTTAGGAACCCGTCTGTGCACTGGTGTCGAGTTTGATTTAGTTTACCCTCCTTTGTTAGGGAGTATTGGCTTAATAGGTAATGTTTGAAACTATGTCATGCACCAGGTCCTTTTCAAGTTAATATAATACAGACTTACAGCAAGTATTTCCTTCTCAGCTTACTCGGTGTGCAGTGCATCCCCATTCATGAGTGTTAATATGGATGTACGATATTGTGCAAAAGTCTTAGGCCACCATTTGTTTCAATATACCGTTGTTTTAGCAATCATGTGATGACCCTACATAACTCTTTCTTAGTCTGTTTATTAGAAAATAAGAAATGTTTCTGCGTTATTACAATACAACACATTTTGTAGGCTACGGTGGCAAGTATTTAGTGTGATCACCCCTTACACGCAGGCAATAGCGGCAATATCAGGGTGCCAAGTTGACCCTTTTGCAGTCCGAAGAAGCTTGATCAGGAATTATCTTTTTAGAAGGTTAGCAGACAAGGAACCACATTTTCAGAAGGAACAGGCTTGAGAGGCAAAGGGCCCACAAATTTTACATTTTGGGACCAGTCATCAACAATAGGGTAGCTGTTGTTGTACCATTATACCATACCACTACTATAAATAAATAAAATTAAATTGACACTTTTATGTGAAGAGCCTGAAGCCGGATTTATGTGGTGCATGCTAGAAAAAGATGAATAAAATCAAGTATTGCATCCTGAAATGCATTGGGGTTTTTTTTTTTGTAAACTGCTCTTAAAGGTATGAATTAACTAAGCGAGACTAAGGCATAGAGAAAGCAGACTAGGTGTCTTGCCAGTATAAATATGGCAAACATTAAAGACCATGGACTTTTTCGAAAGAGCTCCACCCATCAGCTGAGAATCTATTTTGTGAATGCTGGAGCTGGTGTGTGGCTTTTACACATGGCTTTAAAATTTAGCCCAAATCGCCCAAAGCTCTAACTGTTTTTTTTATGGATTAAAGGACCAAACGGAGAAAACTATGTGATGTAAAATAAATCCGAAAATGCACAAGCACAACCTTCTTGCATCACGGATAGTAAGAACAGTAAAAAAAACAATGCGTTTTCGCCAGAGGCTCCATTCTGCCCGTCCTGACACACACTAAGATACTGTCCCATGTGGGCAGGGTTTTAGTAACCTCTGGGTTGGCACAGGGCTCCAGGGATGAGTAGGGTGACAGTCTGAGGTGTGATGTGACCTGGGTTCTGTCATGTGTCCAGAAGGGCATGTGTGTAGGAGTGAGTGTGAGAGGATGTGTGTTGTGGGGTATCCACGACAATGGGACTGGTCTTCTGTCACAGGAGACTGGTTTTGAGGAGTTAGAGCTGGGGGTCGTTGGATTAGATAGTAGTTACGTGTGTGTGATTCGGAGCCAGGCCGAGGCCGGGTCACAGCACAGTCGAGGAGGGGGAGCTGAATGGCTGACAGAGCAGTGTCTACAAAAGTAAACATGCTCAGATAAGCAGCGCTTCACAAGGCCGCCAGCTGCAACATGCTAATCTCGTTTACATTTCTCTCTTCAATTGAACTGTCTATCTTATCTCTCGAACCTTCTTTCCATGCATTCCTTAGGAGCCTATTTTCCTTCAATGCCACACCCCATTTAAAAAGAAAGACCCTTTCTATAGTCCCACTAAGCAAAATGCAACCTGACCTGTAATATGTGCTGATTTCCTTCTTAGGCACCGTCTCAGATGTGAATTTTTGAGTAGCATGTCTAATTAAGCTTGCTTTCGCTGTGGAAAAAAGGACCCTTAATGAAGAGGGAAAATGAGGGAAGTTAGGGGCTCTGTCTTGGTAACTGAACTCATGGAGGCAGGGGTCAATGAGGTCACCGGTGTGATCAGTCACCCCCTGGATCAGCAGCAGAGGCGTGTCCACTCCCCAGCAACAAACACTCTTAACTGTCACCGAGCCATGTCGGCAAGACTCCTAATTGCTTGTTCCTGTCTCTGTCTTTCTTTTCTTGCAGCGTTGCTGTAACTGGGTGTCGAGTCCTGAGCCACTGGACACACCAGTGGGTCCGATGTTTCCTGACTGCATTCGCCTTTCGGCAGGTATGAACCGTTACTACTAGGCCTGGCAAAAATCAGCACACTTGTTTTAGTTCATGGTATAATAAACAAATCATATATGTGACACCAAACATATTGTTGAAAAGCTGGACATTCTAGCTTAGATCTAGCAAGATCAATAATATGAAATCACTTAATGTTGATGGCAAGACTATGTAAACACCTTGTGTGTTAGACGAATATAGGCGCAACTTTAAAAATGCAAATTAGTCATCAGTTAAAAGTGAGTGCTTTTAAATCTATTTGAGCAGTTGGGCTAATTAAACGAAAACGTAAAGCAGCACCATGCCACAAGCACTGTCAACTCACACAGAGTTCGTTCCCAACTTCGGAACTCCGCTTGTGTGGAGTTGTCATGTGTCCACTTTTGTGCACTCTGTACTGCAGTCCTCCCACATTCCAAATAAATGCATTATGTTATTTGGTTGGTCTAAACTGGCCCGGTGTGAATGTGTGAATTAGTGAATAGTATTGATACAACATGTCTTTAATAGTCATTGATGCTGATGTGACTTTAAACAAACAAAGAAAACATGGTTCATCACAAAAGTTGTCAGTAGAAGCAATGGAAACGATTATAAAGCTCCTTCGATATAGAAATGCCAAAGCAATATGCTATGTAAATAGAAAATGCTCCACAAAACAAATGGGCAGAAACAGGAATGTTTTTCATATATAAATCACAAATCTGCATTGCAACTAAAAGATGTTTTTTTTCCTCTGGTACCGCTGTAATAAAGAATCTAAAGTTGACTGCCTAAAGAAACCAGTCATTTTCCAACTTATTTATAGTATGGGTTTTCTTGTCAGGTAAAGAAAAGACTCCATCTATAGAAATTTAATTTGATGAAGTCATTTTTTCAGAATGATAAATGCCACTTTGCCACCAAGCAAAGTGCGTTAAAGCATGTCTTTAAGATGGTCGTTTAAAATCAATAAAATGGTCACCAAACAATCCAGATCTCAGTATGATTATTAATTTATATGTAGTCTAAATTTAAAAAACTGACCTATGGCTATGTCTATATCCTGCAAAGCTGATTTGCCAACCAAAAAAGCCAGCTCGATGACGAATGTTGGTTTTTATTAGTGAAATTCATGCCATTAAGAAGATAAGCCAAGCCATCATAAATGCCAGAGTACGACCAACAATATAATAATTCAGGGGGTTTTTTTGGTTTGGTGAAATTTGGTGATTTCATAAGTTTTCCTCTTTTTTAGCCAATAAACATGCAATTAATGTAAATAATATTTATTAATTTGTTTATAAAAGTTATGCTTTCCATAGCCAAAATGTTTATCCATTAAACAAACATTGTTTGATGTCATAGATGTGATTTGTTAATTTGAATAAAGGCAAGCACTGTCTTGATTTGATACCTTTTGCCTTGGGTGGTACTCAGGGTTTGTCCTCACTTTTCATACATTCATAAACAAAATGGTCACAAAAACAGAGCACCGAGAGTAGATTACTTTTCGGATATTTTTAGCCCTTCATGCATATAGTGATATCCAAAGCTCAAACAAATACAGCCTCGTCTGCTGATCCCTCTAAATCTGGGCTACCAAAACAAATGCACGTGCACTGCCTAGGCGTCATACGCATTAACCCCCTATTCATTTTAATGGGGTATGCTGACTGGCGCGTTGTTCTCACATCAGCACCTTCAGTTCATGGGGGTTTATTTGCTGCGAAAACAACCTTAGCCTGTGACCTGAGTTACAAATGTCATGTGTCTGTCCACACTGGAAGGTCTGTTTGACTGATGAAGCTATGATGACGGGAAAAGTATTTACCGACTTCTTGGGAGGGGGTTTCAGAAGAATTGCTGCACATTTGGAGTGGAAGTCTTTAAGAGTATGTGAGTTTTTAAAATAGAATTTCACTGCTAAAGCTAGATTGGTACTAAGCTGGAAATCCTGTGTGATAGTCTGATAGGGAAGCTTGCTGAATCACCAGATTGCCTGACTGGCAAACAAATAAAGCTTCCTCTGTGTCCTGACTGGCCAGGCACTGTCGGTCCACGTTGTGTTTTTTAGTCTTGTTTACAGAGCCTGGCATCCAAAGATACTTTTCACTGACTTTTATTGGTTCATCTATTTTTATCTTAGAGTTGAACATATTTGCTTGTTTTGCACTTTTTCTTAGCCTTACGATCCCTACAAACATGTCTATGACTCTGGAGTATATTTGTAATTTGTCATCTAGAGCGGTTTGATGATTGGACAGAACTTGTCTGTCCTGGCCCGTATCCCTGTACAGAGAGATGAGGGTTTTCTGTTCTGCTTGTCTTCATGTTTCCTGCATGGGCTATCACAGAAGTTAAACATAGTTTCACATTTTTACCTTCTGCTAAGCAAGCACTGATATTATCAATGTGTAATAAGAGTTCTGTGTCTCCCATTATTTTGGTGGGTTAGGGACAATCTGTCTGTCCCATCACTGTGGCTTTTTCAATTTTTGATCGTGTTTGAAAGCATTGTATCCATTTATGTCTCTTTTTACACTGAAGTCTTGCAGATCTGGATGATGTCATTCTTTACTCTGAGCTGAAATGAAGGCTCGTGTTGTTCTCTGTTGGAATTTACCAGTCCTGACAGTCGAACTGACCACATGCCTGTTCACTTAACCAGAAGACCTTAGCCGCTGTTACTTTACCAACAGTTAAACAGGCCCAGTATATACAGATGAGTCAAACCATTATAAACACTTACAGATTAAATAACACTGATTAACTCGCAAAGACGTTGTGACATGGTCTGGAATATATTAGACATTAAGTGAACAGCGTGATCTTGTAATCAACGTGTTGGTCCTGAATGACTTTGGCTAGGGTCAGAGTATATAATGCCAAGGACTGGAGGACGCCACTAGTCATCAGTGGTGAGTAACTACCAACAGTGGTCCAAAAGGCTACAAACCACAAACCAGCGACAGGATGTTGGGCACTCATCAGTGTGCAAGGTCAACAAAGTCTGTCCCATCTGGTCTGAGTCGACAGAAGGTCTCCTGTGGCACAACAGGAGGAACGTGTCACAACACTGCTAAGCATGAGGTTGCGTAGCAGCAGACCAATCAGAATACCGTTGAAAGTTTCTGGGCATGCGGATGCATATGTTGGACCTTGGCATAATGCATGAAGGTCACTTGGTCTGAGGATTTTCTTTTACATCACCTGGCCAGCCAGGTGCATATGAAACATTTAGTTGTAGAATTAATGGTACCAGAATGCACTATGGCATGAAGACAAGCCAGTTGAGGGTGTAATGGTTTGGGAAACATACTGCTGGGAAGCTCTAGGCCTAGGCATTCATACAAGGAGGAACTTTATCATAGTTCTTAGAATTGTGTTCCCTTTCTAACAAGTTTGCCCTTTAGGACGATTGTAACTCCCAGGACATCGTTTATAGGAACTTTGTTAGCTCCTGATTCAAGGCAGAGCCTTTTGTCAGCGACCTAGGAGCCACGAGTGATGTGATTATGTGGTAGTTGGTCCAGACATAGTGACTCAAGTGTATAGTGATTGGTCATTCCAGTGATTCCAATATTGGAATAACCTACCCCCATGGAGCTCCCTCAAGAACTACATTTGTTCTGTTATGGTTGGACCTGTTTTGGTTTGTATATGTTCCACCAGTGCGACCGTGCATCACATCAAGCAGCCGGGTCTGGCTGGCAAAGCAAACGTATAGTAGATTCTGATAGCCTAATGATAGGTGCTGATAATTCCAAAAGCCTAACTAAATAAGGCGCACCAACGCCAAGGTTACAACTCTGAAATATGGTGCATTGAGCCTCAGAATGTGGAGCAGCTTCATTTCATTAGGGGCTGGAAAAAGAGCAGTCTTTAAGAGAACAATGAATTTAAATCTGTAAAAAGTCATTTTACAGGAGAGCGTGGGGGAGTTTCATAGAAGACTTAAACAGAGACATTTTAACGTAAAACTGGTAGGTACTTGTGATTATGATTAGAAGTGAGCCAATGTTAGAAGACAGAATTGAGGTTTAGATCAAGTTAAATTCAAACACAGAAGTTCTCCTGTTTTTTTATAATCATTAGCCAGCTTTTATACAACTGTAAATACATCTGTTTCTCCAAGCCACAACTGTCATCCAAAATCCATCCAAATTACATTACGTCAGTACACATGTGGTCCGTGACTGTCAACATTGCTGGAGTGCAAGGAAATTAAAAATGACATGTAAATTGGGATTTTTGTTGCAACATCCTTTTTTTTGCCTGGAACAAATAAAAATGACAAACAACTGAAGTACTACCGGCTGATACACATTTGTGCGATGGCGTACACTTAAATTCCTATATGCATGAATGACGCCAGTGTGGCTCTGCATGTTGTAAACTAACACCAAAGCTGTAAGGATTTGTGCAATGGGTAATTGAAAAAAAATGTCTTCAACTACTTATTTTTGTTTAAGATTTAGGATAGACAGACTGTGGCCAAGCAGAATTGCAGTATATGTGGGCAGTGTTGTAGTGGTTCCCATCCACTCGTACACACGTTACTTTGTGGGTGGTGCTGTTTGATGCTGGTGTTTTATATGCTGATCAGACTTGGATAGCTGGGAGACAGCAAGGTGGAGACAATCCTTCCTATTGTACTTAATCATCTGTGAAGCTAGTACCATCATAGCCTGTTAGTACGGTGTGTGTCTGTGTGTGCATGCACCCATCTGTGTGCGTCATGCTCTGACATCTCTGTTTCCAACGTGATAAAACTTGGACCGTTTCCTCAGCCGCCTACATCGCATTTTTGTCCGTTTCCTCTTCCAACTGCCCTGTTGTTTAAAATGATCCTTCATGAGGAGGTCACTGTGCCTCGGCTCTGGTGGATCTGGGAAAGCCTGCCAGAAGTTTATCTGTTAGGAGCACACTGCAGCCGGCCAAAATATGCAGACTAACCAGAATGAATGTGTTAAAAGGCACCACAGCCTGGCAGTGCCGGAGGGCTGAGATTCTTGCCCAGAATGACCCACAGTGAAGCATAGATAGACAGCAGCCTGCTGAAACAGAAAAGTGATATGTGACAATGTGTGAGCCTATGAGCTCTTATTGGACTGAATTACAATAAGTATATATGCTATAAGAATATTATAATACTGTGTCAATAATAATAATAATAATAATAATAATATTCTATATTTGGACATTTTAAAGTGTGCTAGCCAGAAGCGGTTAGGAAATCATGATATATATGACTAAATGTCAATCATTAATTTACCAAATAACAAATAATATTATAAAGCATTGTATAATTAAATACCCATTTTCTACAGATAATGATAGGACAAGCATTGGACTATTTCTATAAGGAGTATATGTATATAAAATAATCTACACAAACATCACCCACCTTGTTTCTACAGTCAATGGACATTTGGTCATTTCCCCTTACTATATACATTTACATTTACATTTCCAGGATTTAGCGGATGCCCTTATCCAGAGCGACTTACAATTGATACAGTCTTACAATCCAAGCAATTGTGGGTTAAGGGTCTTGCTCAAGGACC
>JAVSBV010000079.1:4311107-4330487 GCA_033117975.1 Parotocinclus spilosoma | reverse complement strand
GTAGCAGCCCCCCCCTTTCCTTTTTTTTTTTTTTTTTTTTTTTTTTTTTTTTTACAATTATGATTTAATGAAATGCACATTTAAATGATCGTTGTAGAAAACAGAGGAAGGAGAAAAAATAAACAAGAATGCTGTGAGAATATATTAGGCAATGTACATAATTGCGGAAGATGATTAGAAAGCAAACATCCTTGAAGGTCCTTGAGTTTATAATCAGCCTCGAAATTAAAATATTTATTTGTTTCCCTTTTGCCTGAAAAACGGAATATTATTTATATAATTATGTAAACAAAGTTGAGAGACTTTTTCCCCCCCTTTCGCTGGCATGTCGGAGAGCATGCTGGTGACCTTGGCTCATTTCCTGCACACTGGGCTGACAGATAAAACTTTATTACAAGTCGATGGGATGAGGAGCAAACAGCTTGTGACACGCAGCACGCGCTGTGTATTAGGGAAATATCGCAATTAGCAGCTGATTTCCTAGAGCTGAAATGCCAAGGAGAGGAGTAATAAGTGAGGTTTGTTTGTGGCCCAGAAAGGCGTAATTATAAACTGCTTTGAGAGCGCTGCATTCAACGTGCCTCGTTGTAACTAGATAGGCTGAGTCGATCCATGATGCTATTACATCTAACTCCAGAAGCTCTCCGTTCTTAGACACTATTGCTACGCGCCAGGTGCCTTCTCTTCAGCATTATCCTTGGTTTTGTTGATTGTGAAGAGGCCCAAGCCTCCACATGTTCAGTGATAATGACTCTTCACCTTGTATGTTTGATGATTCAAGCATTAACACTTGTAGAAGCTGGGAAGCTCTTACATATGTTCACATCAGTGCAGGATATCTTTAGGTAGATGAAGCTCACCTGAAAGCGAGCGGCAGGCTGCGGCCCTTGCACCCCACCCAGAGCAGGCAGGAATGTGTTCTATGTAGAGGCCTAATCGCATTGACCCCAAATAGGTCCACCTTATCACCGCTCTCTTGGAGTGGCACATGGGAAGCCAGTGGAAAACACAGCTATTACTGCATGTGGCAGAAAGGGTTTTGGACTTATCTAATCAGCTGGAAGGTTACTGTCTGTTCTTACATACATAGAAACACTTGGCCTTCTGCTTGCCTGCTCGGACCTGCCACTATACTCCTAATGGATGCATATTTCACTATTCTAAAAGAAAACAAATGTCTTCTAGATTTAGGTATGTAGCTGATGCCCTTACACAGAGCGACCTAAATGGACCCAAGAGTAGTTGTTTGATGGATGGGGGATTTGAACCCTGGATCGTGTGATCCATAGTCTCGTACCTAAATCACAAACCCATCACAGTCCCTGTATATATGTACATATATGTACATTAAGATGTAATGGCCATACATAATTATTTTTTCATCTATTTTATTGGAATACAACCAGAAAATACAGGAAATGTGTATGCACTTAAAACGGAAAAACAGTGGCAAGTGTTTAGTGTGACTTCCTCTTATTTGCCAGCTTCATGGGGTTACCAAGTTGACCCTTCTACAATACGAAGAAGTTCAGGATCAGGAATGGTCTTTTTGGAAATGTATCAGCCAAGAAACCACTTTTGCAGAAGGGGAACAAAATAAAAAGAATCAAATATATTAAAACTCACAATGGGTAGAAAAGGTATTTATGGAGTGATGAATCCAAATTAGAAATTTTGACAATATGTTATATACAGTGAGAATACCATTGCCAAAACAACAAAGTCAGTGGTGGTGTAGGACTGTTGCACTGTACTGTAAGATTAATATATGGTTAAAAAGACTAATCCCAAAACGTACTTGATCATGCACCAGCATGACTACAGTGGGCATGTATTAATTGGACTCCACTAAATGTGGGCATTTAGAAGAACTCTTTGTGACAATGTAATTCTAAATTAGAATAAGTTTTGATGATGATGTGTGCCCTTACCGCCTAAACCACCCTCTGCCATTGTGGAACTGAGAGACAAAGTCTTTTGCACTTACGGTTCCATCAGTTCTTTCACCCCTCAGCTGGTGAAGTTGAGCCTGGCGCCAGCTGCCATTCCAGCAGCCAGGAACCATCAGAATGAATTGCACTAGGCAGCTATCAGCCATTAATTATTGTAGCTAACGCCACTGATGAAGGAGTCAAGTCTAGGTCAGAACAGAAGATTTCAAGGGACTTATCAGGTTAAGGTTGGAGGGCAAGTTCTCCCCCTAACTTTAATCTGATGCCATGCCTGGGGAGATTTGTGGAGATCTGTGCTGACCTCTTGGCCCAGAGGTGTCGCTGCCGGTCACATGTCAGTCAGGCTCCTGCTGTTCGGATTGAGATTGGCAGTGGTATCTGGGCGGCTTTGTCCTTCTGCACCAAGTCCTGTTTTGGACTGCTAGGGCCCCATGCCGGTGCTCACTCACTCACTTTATCCACATTGTTGGATTGCTGACATATATGGAACCAAGCCCTTACACTACTTTAGGCATTCCTGACCGTCATAAGTTAATCTGAACTGTGTGGCTTGCTATTTGTATGGCCCTCAGTACAAGTATTAGAGGTTTTACCATTAATAGCCACAGTAGTAGGATTTGATGAGGATTTGGGTGACTTAAAAGGGTAACTGAAAGGGCAGGGTTTAAATTAAAATGTTATGTGATACCTGTACATGAAACACACAATAATATTAATAATAACAGCAAAAAGTAAGTAAAAAAAAAAAGTTCCATTTATATATTTGCCAAATGATAGAAAAAGTAGGAACCTTGGTAAGAGGAACATCGATACAAAGCTCTGCTGATTCCTACCACTTACCGTGCCACGTTGGCCAACACACCAAACCAAACACCAGCCAGTCAGAATAGATAAACTGTTAGAATAGATAAACAAACTGCAGCCAGCAATTTAATGTACAAACTCAATCGAAGATGCAGGGCAGAGGAGCGAACTCTCAGCTGAGATGAACGTACAAGTTAGAAACTCATATCCAGAGCAGATGTCCAAAAAGGTCCCAAAGGTCACAGGACAAACAGAAAAGTCTGCCAGGAAGAAAGTACAATAAAAAGTAAATAATCCAGCAAGAAGCAGAATCAACAAACACAACCTATTCCCACCTGAACAGCTGAGAATGTCTTACAGAGAACTTTTCTTACTCTGTCCCTAATACAGTATTACAGGTCTGTGCCATTTAATGACCACATTTCATTCTGTGAAACAGGTCATTGACTGAAATGGAGGTTACTAAGGTCAAATAGTCATTTTATGCCAGTGTAATGTAAATAAAAAGGGTGTTTTCACAAGAAAACTGTGTGCAGACGATACCTGAATGTCAGAGATAGCACTGAAAACATGAGTGATTGGTGAGTTATTGAAACGACAGGAAGACGAAAATGCATTGGTAGACAGTATTATGAACTCGAAAGATCAGTCGAATAAAAATGAAAAATGAATGTGAATCAGTTTATTTAGTTTGGTTAGCAAAAGAGTACTACTTACAATAGGGCAGGGACATAGTCTACCAAATGTTATTTACAGCTTGTGAGAGATAAGTAGTAATCCACACAAGAGTAACTTCTCTTGAAACTCATACCTCTGCTCTTGAGTGTTGGTAATATTTTTAGGGTCAAAAAGTTTGTTTTAAAATAAAGCTTTAAAAATAAAGCTTTTATATAAAATATTTTTAAATAAAATAAAGCTTTTTTATTTTCTATCAAATATTGTAATTGTTTAGACCTCAGTTGGGAATGCGAGCGTTTCATCAGACTGTCGTTAAACAGCGCATACCTGTACATGTCTAGCTTGTCATTGCGTCTTTCAGGATGTTAGGATGCTTTCCGAATGCTGCTGTTTATTTTTTACCAACGAAAAACAGTTATTAGTGCTTATTTTGTGAGTATTTGAACTTGGTAAACAGCTGCAGTTAAGTTAGCAAAATTCCACATTGGTGATATTAGCAAGATCTAAGATTAGCATCAAAGTGCAAACGTAAATGTTTAGCTTCTGATTTGTGTGACAGATTAGCGAGCAGCGTAATCATTTTTTAACCTCGGTGGTCATTTTGATCGTTATTTTGACCTTGCCTCTTTCCAAGAAAATGATATTACAGTGTTTAGGTCAACAGCTTCGCCTCTGCCCTGTTACTGTAATCCTATTTTCTGTGTCATCTGGCAGTGTCAGCAGATGGTGGCCCGAGGAGGCAGTTTGACATCCAGCTCACAGCTGTCTGGGCCGCCTGACAGGCCTCCTTTGTCTCTCAGTCATCGCTGCGAATTAACAGTTCTTGGGCCTATTGTGTCTCTATTTAACACCCTCTCTTTTGGAGTAGTTCAGCTAAAATGTGTGTAATGTATGCAGTAACATAACTGCCAAAGTTCTCCAATGGCAGAAAGGCATCTCTTTTCTATTGCTGGCGGTCTGTGGGTGGGTGACTGTGTATACGTCTGGGTGGGGGCGTTTGGGGGTTCTCTGTTTTGGTGTTGATGAAAACATTAGCTTGAGCGCAGGCGAAAGTTGAAAGGGCTTGATACAGTCCCCTAAGGAACACCCACTCCTGGCTGGCATCCAACCCTACGGTTGCTTGGCCTCACTTAGTTCCAGCTCAGTGCCTGTGGCAGCCTTGACCCCAGGGCCACTCCTACCTCATTCCCATGGTTTTCTTTTGATATTCTCTTTTTTTATCTTTGGTCCTTCCCTCCTCCACCACATAATGTCTTCATAAGGCTTAATTTTGTCGTTTTGTCAGAGGAAAACCGGACCGTCATAGATAGCAAAGAAAAGCTAAGGCTGTTATTCTTCGTGTTTAGAGTATTTTAAGTTATGCACAGAAAGTTTGATTGAAATTAACAACATATTGTAATGAAGAAAAACATTTTTAGGACCCTACGTCCTGCTTGTTATAATCGAGGCACTGGCTTATCAGAATCCTGTAATATCTTTGTGCAAACCACATTGGCGCTGCCTGACAGACACTTGGACTGAGATTAATTCACTGGGACATGTTCAGTCCATTGTTGACTCATGCAGTGAACTTCTCTCAGGTTTGTGTGTGTTTAATTGCCATGGCTCCAGCTCTCGGTCAGCTTGTCTCTCATCTCTGTGTGCTGTCCCAGACATGCTGTGTGAGGTGTTTGTCTGCAGTGCACAGACAATCAATACTTTCCCATTTAAGGAAGTCTAAGGTCAGGTCCCTGCACTGACAATGTGGATTTTGTTAGATAGTCAAAGGTCAGCTAATAATTATGTTTTTAGCCGCTTTGGGTGCAGAATTGAGCGGTTTCCTGTTTGAGATGACCGTGGCTTGTATATGCTGCTTACTGTACTGTCAGAAGAACCAATTTGCCAATCATTTAAAGGGAGAGGGAAGTGTATCCTGTCTGAACCACAGGTCCTTTGTGTTTGCAGTACACCGTCTATAGAATGGGGTCCTTCATATGTGAGACGTGGGTGTTTGGATCCCCGTCGTCCTCTGCTGCAAGGCTGGACATTAATGTGCATGTATGTGTGTGTGGTCGATTTCAGGGGTCAGGGACTGTTGATAGCTTACTCTCTGCATCCACAGAGAGAGAGAGAGCACGGCTTGTACCATGCTTCATCATTAACTCATTTGAGGAGCCACAGGAAGCGACCTACACAGATTGACTGACTGACTGCCTCACGCCACTGTTTGTTTACCTGTGTAATTGTATTCAGACAGCAAAACACACAGAGAGAAAACATGCTCAGTGCACATGCCCTCTGAGAAAGAAAAATCAAAGTCTAAAAAGTGAACTATATGTTTAGCCTCTGGGTGCAATTTATTGTGCCTGCACAGGTGACTGAAGGTATTGTAGTTTGGTTGCTATTTCTATTCATTTGTAGGATTTTAATTGTTTCAGTTGTTTGATTAATTTTAGCAGCAGCTTTATTGCATCCACTGCGTAAAATGATCTCCCTTTATCTCCCTGACTGCAACTATTTAAGTCTAGTGCCAGAAATGAAAATGATTAGGTCTGTCTGGGATCCAATGAAAATAGAGAGAAGTCAGCCCCTACAGTAATTTCTGTTAAAATAATAAGTTAAAGAGTCTGGATCAACACTGTTTGTATAATTGATTTGGCTCCTGAATGGCTGAATATAAAAATATATTGTCCTGAGTTCTTAAGTTCAAGCCCTGTTGATGCCATAGAAGGCTTTTTCTGGATAGACCTCCATAGTGCATGGAGTGACACCAGACCTTGCGACATAACCAAATAATGAGTGGGTCAACGGAAAACAACAGCGGTGCAATGGAAATAAAAGACGGTGTCTACTTTTGGACAACAGCTAATTATCATCATAGTATGACGTTGTGTAATTAGCTGTTCTTTTGCTTAATTTGCTGCTTGTTTCAATTTCGCTGATTGTGATATGTCAGTTACAAACCTACCTAAAGGCAACCTCCATAAAAGTCCCTACATTTCAGAGGCAACTATTTCTAAAGTCTGAAACCAACTCAGGCTCTACTGTAAGTAGTGTATATGTTTGCGTGAAATATTTATTTGCAGCAATTATGAGAGTTTATTCGCTGTAAATGCTAGCTGGTCAAAATAACAAAGAAAATGCAGTGTTTTTAGAACTTGATTAATAATACAAATAATAATCCAAAGTAAACCAGTTTCTATTCGTTCTTTTAAGAAATCAATGCCAAAATTTAGTTCCAAAATGTATATTTTAATCACAGATTTTATGTGTCAGATTTTATGTACTTTTAAATAGCATTTGGGTCTGGTGATCGCCTAATCAGAAGCTCATTAAGTAAAGGCAGGTGTGTCTGTTGGAATTCATTAGATTTTGGAATGGGATTGCTGCTATACATATAGGTATATAGATTTTAAGAAAGTTTGTGGTCTCTTAATTTCCGAAGCTGTATTTTATATTAGCTTCAAATACACTGCTTACAAAGAATGGGATATATTTTATTAAGGGAGATTTGTTTTTGAGGTAGATTTGTATTTTCTGTGAGCAACATATTTCACTGGTTATATGAATTTGAATTGAAACGTTAACAGTTTTATTTGGATAAAATCTACACTAATTAGGCTACAACAGTAACATTTGGTGGGAAATGAAGATTGGTAGGAGAGATACTAGCCAATCTCTGAGCTCAGGTGCATGTTGCACCCTCCCTCATGCACATTGATCTACTTTATGATGTTACCTCTGACTGTCTGTGAAGCCACATGTGACTGCTTTTAATGAAGGACTGCTACCTTATAGCAATGTTTAATCTGTTAGTACTCACTAGAACAAATTCTAATAAATATTTTTTTGCTATTTGTCATAGCATAATGATCTTGTCGGAATTAATCCAGTACCGTTCAATACAATATGTCATTTAACATATTTTATAATGAGTTATGTTAAAGTTATTTTACAGCCACGTTTTTTTTAAGTCAAAGTGACCATTTATTCAAATAAAAAAAAAAATTATATTAATAAATAAATGAATATATGAATATGACAATCTGATTTGACCTTCATCTAACCGGCTATATATTTGTAATTCTATAAATTCACATTTGTAATTTCATTGTTTTTAAAGTCCAACTATTTCAGATTTGGTTTCATTGAGATATCACAATCTATAAACCTAATATGTGGCTTAGCGCAGTTGCAAGGGTTAATGAATGGCATCACTATTGATCTGTATGGGAAATATTTGTATGATACATGTGTCATTTGAAGGGAGAGAATAAAATCATAGCAGCCCCTGTTGGCTCCGACTTTTAAAGAGAGATGAAGCTATCAAAATTGCATATTGACGAAAGGGCTCGGGTGAGTGAGCCCCAGCAGCTTGAAATAAACTTGCAGTGTGCAGTCATTACAACTGGCCGCTGTGGCCTCCCTTAACCTTGAGCCAGTCGATAAGCTATTATAACCATGCAAATTGTGGCCAAATCAGAGATCTGACATATTGGAATTATATTCTCCCACAGCCGCCGGCTTATACATCATTATAGGACTGCCAGCAATGATATGCAATATGCTTACTATTGTTTTGCTTTCCTATTAGGGTTATTGGAAGGTGGAGGGAAATGGGAAAAAAATTATATATATATCTTTCTCGTCTTATATGCCCCTTTTTTACACTTTTTCCAAGCCATTGTTGGATGGGTTGGTGGCTCAGTAGCTGGAATGATGTAATGCTGTGTACAGACTGTGTAAACACCCCTTCCCTTGTCCTTGGAAATGTTCTAAGGTGTGTGCTAGCGTACAGGGGGACGGCAGGGTCAGGTTGGGCAGAGTGCTACAGCTTTGACATTGCAGCCCTGCTGTGGATGTGAGTGTGTTTTTAAGCCTGTACATCAGCTAACCTGGTTTCTAAAAAAATAAAAGTCACAATAACTGAGATTTATTACTCTATGAAATAATATGTAGTGATTTTAATAACAGGAAGTGTCACAGAGCCGCTAGGACAGATTCTAAGCCTCAGTTGAACAAAAGTGACAGTAGCAAAGAAACCACCTATATGCAGTACTGTGCAAAAGTCTTAGGCCACCATTAGAAGCACCAGTGGTTAAGCAATAGTATATGGACCATATATAATTATTTATCTGCCTCCTTATTAGAGTACACCAAGAAAATACAGGAAATGTGTATGCAATATTAAAAAACTTAAATCAATCAGACACAAGCTTCTATTGAGTAAGGTGGAAAGTATTTAGTGTGAACTCCTCTTACACTTGAGCAATAGTAGCATCTGGCAGCTTCATCTGGATGCCAAGTTGACCCTTCTACAGTCTGGACAAGCTTGATCAGGAATCGTGTATTTGAAAGGGTATCAGCCAAAAAGCTTTTTTTGGAAGGAGATCAGGGTGGAAATGTTACAATAAGCTAAAGTTTACCAAGAACGGACCAGAGGAAAAGAGTATAATGGGGTGGCAAATCCAAGTTAGAAATATTTGGGTCCAGTCATCAGCCATATCTTTTATATGGTTGTTAGACCATTGCTAAACAAAAAATCTAATGGTGGCCTATAAGACTATTGCACAGTCTAAGGTCTTCAGAAACCTTGAGATAAACCATGCTTGAATGCCAAATATTTAACCAAGTAGTCCAGTAGTGTTGTTTAGGATTTAGGATGTTAGTTGTAAGATAAGTTAATATTTATCATTTTACACAATAAAAGGGGGTTTTATTGTGAACTGGTAGCACAAGTTATGCGTTATGAGTGTTATGTATCATAAAATCATCTTCAGCCATTTGCTGGCTCATACTGGCTACTATAAAACTATATATATATATATAAGATTTAATAATTTAGGTAGAGTTTAGAGAAACATGGTTATGAATTTATGTATTAACCGCTTACATGTAGACATGAATACAGCTAGACATTGTGAATGAATTGCAGCTAGACATTTTAATGACATGTTTTCCCTGTTAATGCAATTTTTCCTATAATTAAATCCTCGAGTCACATGACTGTGAACTGTGCATTTATTGCAATCTGGCAGTAACGGTGTCACTGTGAAATGATTGGAGTGATTGTCCAATCAGCATTTCTGCTCCGTTTTGGCACAGGGTTCCAGTGCAGCCAGGCTCAGGCAGCCCCGTGGACTCCAGTTGGTCTGCGTTCTAAAATACACAGATTTGTTCCACAAAGTTCTCCGATGGCTTGCAGATGGGCAGCGATTAATCAGAGAGGTAACTGTGAAGTAGTTTGCAATTAGACGGCAAAGCTCTGAAGCATCCTAATTGAATCAGAAAATTAGAGCGACTGTGCGGTAATTGGCCGGTTCCTATGCAGCAGGTGCCAGCCCACTCGACTGTGGAACAAGGTATTTAAGTCACATTAGCAGGAGTAAAAATATTCCCTGATATGGAGCACTTAGATTTTCTGCTCGTTTTCACCAGAGATGTCACCAGCAGCGGACCCAGCCGCCTCACGGTGCAATTACGATAAGCACCGACGCGCAGGAAATCGACTTTACGCAGTCTCTCATGGAAAGGGGTGGGGGCAGGGGGACGGGATGTCCCAAATCATTAAAGGAGCGAGCCTGTTCCAGAATGGGGATGCTTGGATTGATCAGTGCGTAATTCCTGATCCGATCTTATCCGTGCTGATAAGGGCACCATCTTGCCTGCTTGTGTAATTAATTTTTTCACATAACCATGTGTTTATGCTTGCGTTATCCATCATGTTTTGTTTTTGTCTGTATATCTTTTAGCAGCCTGTAATAAGGTGTTAATGGTCCCATTGCTGGGGACGTCTATTATGTCTGTCTCCACACAGGAAATTCCTACAGTATGTACCTTGACCTTAATGCTAATGTTTATAGTGTGGCTTCACACAGTTACGGTACATATGGAATTCTGTTTAATATATGCTTCAGAATCTGCAGCTTTTCTGTTTGTTTCAATTATATTCAAAGTTTGGTTAATTTTACATTCAAACTTCATGCATTTAGACACATCATAAAATAGGACGTCAGATAATTTTAATATTTTGCCGTGTTAATCACACTAGTTTTACGTTCCCAAATTTGACGATAACAAATTAGTGGTGTCTATATAAAATAAGGACTGCACAGCCATATGAGAGGACAATGTAAGACTTCGACAGAATGTGTGTAGTACTTTGTAATAATTCAATAAACACAAAAACACAACAGCTATTACTAGAATGATTCCTTTTTAATAGAAACATTTACAGTATTAGGGACTTTTATTAAAACACCAGCAGTACCAGCCGTGCTGTTAGTGAAGTTGCTGTGTTAATGCGATCTATCTACTGATGCAGAGCAAAAAACTAAATGTAAAAAGAAGAGGCCTAACTTGTTTGTGAGTTCAACATTGTTGTTCTTTATAATCTATCAATGCTTTATATAGTATGCAGAAAATAGTGAATAGGGAACCATTTATGGGGACCATAAATGTGGGTGCCTAAACTGGTCAAGTGATTATTGACAGAAAAAATAAACTGTTAATAAACTGTTGATAAAATGTACATTTAAGGCATTTATGAGACGCCCTTATCCAGAGCGACTTACAATTAATACAGTCTTACAATACAAGCAATTGTGGGCTAAGGGCCTTGCTCAGGGACACAACTGTGGCAGAGTTGAGATTTGAACCCTGGACCTCCTGGTCATTAGTCCAGTACCTTAACCACTAGGCCACAGTCCCCAGATTTTTTACATAATCGCATTTTCACAAGCTATGAATCTGCTATATACCAGACATACACTCACCTGCTGCTTTATTTGGTTCACCTCCTGTACATTTTATCTGCTTCACTTACCATATAGAAGCATATTGTCATTCTGCAATTACAGACTGTAGTCCATTTGTTCTCTATGTACCTTGTTATTCGCCTTTACTCTCTTCTCTAATGGTCAGGACCCCCAAAGATCAGGTACTATTTGTAGATGTATTGGGTGGTGGATCATTTTCAGCACTGTAGTGGCACTGATTTGACAGTGGTGTGTTAGTGTGTGCTGTGCTGGTATGAGTGGATCAGGCACAGCAGTGCTGCTGGAGTTTTAACACTCTATTACAAACTCTAGTAGACACACCTAACATAGTGTTCCACTTTTAGGTGTTTAGTCAGAGACAGTAACTCGTCTGTTAGTGTTAGTCATCCTCTAATCCTCTATCAGGGCTCATCAAATGCTGCCTACAAATTGTTGGTGGCTGGGCATATTTGGTTAGTGGATTCTTTTTAGTCAAGTAGTGCCACTGGGGTCTCCAGCAGCACTGCTGTGTGCTGTGTCTGATTCACTCATACCACACAGCATGTACTAACACAGTGAAAAGTATGTCAATAAACTGCTATATTACAGTTTGTAATTGTAAATCTAAAAGATGCTTCTATGTTTTAAGCGGTGGTGATAAAATGGACAGTGAGTGTAGAAACAAAAAAGTATTAATGGCTGTTTAATTACTTCGGTATTTACAGCTTTATGTAATACCCTAGACATTAATAATGATAAATTACATAACAGTTCCTAACATCTGTTTCTGAAAACATTGTAGAGCATACTGTGCTCCAAACTAAAATGTTCAACATAAAAAAAGTTAGGTCAAACCCAGGTGCTCAGGAACTGCTGTTTCCAGTATTTGGCCACTTACCAATGAGACACAGGGTTAAATAGCAGAAACATTTTGATTTTTTAGAACCTGTTAAACAAGTGAATTTTTCAAGGACATGAACAAACTTATTTAAAGTTATAAACAGCAAGAAATTGAGACAACATTAAAACGCAAATAAAAAAACGCAGTCTTACAGTTATTTGTCTTTTATTGCATTGCATAAAGTGTGAGCCCAAAAAGTGTTAAGGTACAAGGCTGTGTCAGTGCCTTTGGTCATTTACACCTCTGTTATTGCAGCATTAATGCAGAACAGTAAATTGAGATGTTAGAACAGCATATGCTGTGTTCAAGACGTCATCGTTTTCATGCATTTTTCAAAACAGAACCAAATATTTTACACATTAAAAAGGCATATCTGTGGAAGCTTAGGGTATGAGTACTGGACCTGACCTCACCTGCCTGCAAAAAAATGGACACAGTAATACCTGAAACACTTAATTGCTTGGTATCAACAATGTTTAAGTGTGCATGACTGTCCCAACTCGCTGTGCAGGCCTGAAATTCAGGAATGGGCGTTTATTCATAGACGTTTAGGCACAATATATATTGGGTTCATAATGCTTACAATGAAATTAAAGTTAAAGTGACACAGTAGTTTTTTCTTATTTGCATTTTCAAAATCTCCCAACTTTTTCTGGTTTTGTGTTGTAAGTACAAAAAAGTTAAAAGTGTATTTGTGTTTGAGGCAGTATTTATAGTTTTAATACATTATTTTAATGTTTTTGTTTCAGTTTGGTGTAGTAAGTTCACTAAACACACCGTGTTCCCAGTACATACCACTGATTATTGCAATTCTGGACAGAATAAAACATTACCTAAAGATGAAATGATTGTAGTTCGGTTTTTGTTCCCCAGTCGCATTAATGCAGTTTAACCATAATCCTGAGCGTGTGCTGGGTGTCAAGTTTATGCTGATTTTATGTTTTTATGCATACGTGTGCATGTTAAAAGAGCAAAGGAAGACTCCAGCTTCTCTCACCTTGCTTTTTCTTGACAATGCAGACAAACATGAAAAGCCAGGAGAGGAATTAAAAATTGATCACATTGCGACTGGATTTGCGCCTACTTTGGGCTGGGACGCTTTCAGAGTCCCCTTTGCGTGCTCGGTGCAAAGGCAGGAGTTCTTTCGCGTCTGTCGAAATGACGGCAATAGCGAGGGAAAGGAAGAAATCCCTGGGTACAGGATGTGGAGATGGCTTTAAACCATGCCCTGTTTGCACATTGAGGCGCTCGGGGAGCACCCAGAGTTTGACTCATGCTTCTCTCTCTCTCTCTCTCTCTCTCTCTCTCTCTCGCTCTCTCTCTCTCTCTGCTGTACTGTCTGTCTTGCTCAATTGCTTACTCAATTTTACACACTCATTCATTCCATCTCTCTCTCTCACTCTTTCGCTCACTGTCTTCCTCCCATGCCTCCTCAGCATGCAGAGTCTGCTCTCTCTCCCCCACTTTGATATCTTCATCTGCCCTGCCAAAGCACCAGGCTCTTTGGCATGTGTACACTCCCCAGAAAGTGGATTACACTCTGCCAGTCCTTCATGTCACACCTCATAGTATTACTTATTTAGCATTATTTTTTTGCAGGACTTGGTTTATTACAACTTTTGATCCACTTTTGCATATTACAGCAATCGTGGCAGGCAGAGCACAAGTACATGCTTGTGCGTATTTACCGTTGCCGTGGATTTGATTATGCAGGTCTTATTGTTCTTTTATGCATGATTGCATTCAGCAGCCGCTCAATCATTTCTCATTGTGAGCTTACATATCCAGCAGTGCAGTAATGTGGCTGGTGTGTAAACAGGTTGATGTAAATGAACATATTGATTCTTCTGGTAATGAGTTCCTGGAGACATGACGAGAATCCCATTCAGTGGTTTGGATTCTCAGGCTTACCTCAGCTTAGTCATGCATAGTTCCCTTCATGTGTTATTCTGTTTTATCACAGGGCAACACAGTGGCACAGTCTTTAGTCCTGTTTCATCACAGTTCCTAGAGACCTGAGTTCTAATCGCTGCTTGTGTGGTGTTTGCATGTTCAAATTTTCTCTGCATTCCAAGTGCCCTAGTGTGAGTTGGTATGAATTGGTTCATGTGCCCTGTGATAACTTGTCGTCCTGTCTAAGGTTGCAGCCACATAGTCCATGTACCTTTTTCCTCAAACCTGAAGGAAGCAGGTAATGGGAATTGTGAGATACAGTACTATGCAAAAGTCTTAGGTCACCATTAAAATGATTTCCCAGTGTTATAGCAGTGGTATCCTGACACTTTGTCTCTTTATTGATATTGATATTTGTCAGTCTCTTTATTAAAATATTACCAAATAAATGTAATGTTGTGGTCAAAATTGGAAGAAAAAACAGCTTATATCATATATAAGCAAATGCACTGTTCACAAAAATTTGTGGATATTTAATAATTAACTTTATATTTATACATTTAGATATTTCTAAAACTAACTAATATTTGTGGGCAGTATACTTACTGTGACCTCCCTGTCACCTCACAGCTTTCGAGATCCCCGGTTCGTATGTTCTCCTTGTTCCAGCATGAGTTTTATCCTGGTACTGAGATACACTCACACATTCCAAAGACCGGTGTTTGGTTAATTGGTCTTACTAAACTGCTTTCTTGGCTTCCCTTAATTGACTTCTGGGATTTAATATTTTGAAGATGATGTGCTTGGATGGCTTAGTGGGGTACAGGGTTTGAGTCTGGGAAGTGCCTTTCTGCAGGGTCAGTTCCGCATTCTTATTTGTGACTGTCCATAGATAGAATCCTTAATCTATTTTTGGATGTTTCTTTGTTATCTCAAAAAAATGTGTATCTACTTTTTCACGTTTATTGGTGACTCTTCTTATGATTAGAATCAAACCTTTTGCTGTAGTGCTAATAAAAATAGGATCAGATGAACCTCTGAAACTGGTAAGGCCACCAGGCATTAAGATACAGACCATATGGCTTCGAGTCATATCAGCCAAAAAAACGCTGTGAGCTTGTCCTCACTTTTATCTTTTGGGGCACTTGCAAAACACAAGGGGGAAACAAAAGGGAGAGCTTGGTCAGGACTGGATTTGGACCTCTATTACTAGCTTGATGCTTTATACACGTTTACAGAACGGTTTGGAGCTTCCAGCTATCTCATGTCATTGTACCTCATGTCTGGAGTCTGTAATGCTGCATACATAGTAATAAATGTATTTGGTATGAGCCATTGTGGTCAAATATGCGATGGAGGTGCTGCGTTGTAAAGCCCATTAACCCATTAAAAACCATGATCCCCATTTGGGGATCGGGTGCTTTAACTCGCCTACTGATGGGATGGGATGGGATATGTTGTAGGCGGACAGAAATAAAGTAAAAAATGTTTCGAAAAAAATTGACAGTTAATGGGTTAAGTAAGCAGTCGAGAAAAACTTTCTTCTTATCCACTTAGTGAGCGTCACAACAAAGCCACCGCCACAGTGTGCAAGGTACGAACAACCCTAGGAAAGGCACCAATCCATCATAGGGCACAAACACCTTAAACCTTGATATAACATTATATCTATTAATGTATCATTGGCCACAAATGTGTTTTAAAAAGTTCATGTTGCATGTAGCAATCACTCTGGACTAGTGTAGGGCACTTCATTTAATGAACAAACTACATTTAACGAATGATGGAGAACAGGACCCATCAGATGCATGGCCTCTGGCCCAATAAGTGTGGTATATGTTACCTACATTACTAATGCAATTACTTGTGCTTGGCTGGTTTCCAATATTCAGAACTTTTTTTGTGGCCTGGCCACTATTATGTTTTAATGTTGCACCTGTGAAGAGGGTGGAATTTAGACTATGGTGTCCATTACAGCAGCGACAGCCCATGGTCCTCACTGAAACTATGCCTACCTTACAAATCAGGTCATGGTACAAGCTTAACTGAAACTTTTATTGTGTGGTCAGTTTAGTGTCAGTAGAATGTAGAATGGTAGTGTTTAGACTAAAGGTTTCTTGCCTGTACTCATTAATTGTTTGTGTGTGATTGTGTGTCACTTCACATGGATTGACATGCGGCCACTCTTGGTGCCCCTTCACACTTTGGCTGACCCTGGAAGGGTTGGACATGGTTTTTGACCACCAGCATGCTGATGCAATCCTCAAACCACACA
Organism: Parotocinclus spilosoma; assembly: GCA_033117975.1. NCBI lineage: Eukaryota > Metazoa > Chordata > Actinopteri > Siluriformes > Loricariidae > Parotocinclus > Parotocinclus spilosoma. The sequence goes on along the minus strand of JAVSBV010000079.1, from coordinate 4,314,248 downwards.
TTAAACCAATCTGGCTGCAACAGGAGCAATCAGCTTAGCTTCACTGTATCCCAGGCATCTTAGTCTTCGCCCTGCTCTGTCTCCAACATACCCATCAGACCTAGCGTTCAGCAGGTGGCTTACATTCCCTTCCACTACAACCTGGGCTAAGGTCAATAGCCCCCTCCTTTTCATCTACAGGTCTTAGTCAGTGCCAAAGGTGCCGGTGAGTGACGTGGCACTCTGGCTGACCCTGTCTCTTGGCACAGCCTTTGATTTAATGGGATTAGCTGGATACTGCAGACTGTGTCTGTTCCTCTCACCGGGGCCTTTTTTAGCCCCAACCTACTAGGCTCTGCCAGCGTTCACAGGGTCGAGGGCAACACAGTGTAGTTGGAAAGCCTGGCTGGGCAGATCAGGGTTGTCTGTTCCCATAACACTGGGCACTAGAGAGGTGTTGGGTGGCAGTACGTATTATAGGTGTGAGCAAGTCAGTCAAACCAATTGCATAGCCTTATATAGAAGTTTCAAGGCATTTCACTATTTTACCACTGAGGCATTGCTTTTTAAGCCCTCACAATCACAGACATTAGTAAAAGTCACTCCCAGAGACTAAGTTAGATGTATCAGATGTGTATAGTCACATGCCGGGCCTGCTCCCTGCCTCATGCACTATGCTTAGGAAGGCTTCCAGGTTCCCATGTGTGGCCATGATTGGCTTTGATAATTGCTCAGGCTAGCATGGGGATCAAATCTGCTATCCATGCAGCTTGGTACAAAGCAACCTGAGACTTCTCCCAAGCATTTTACCTTCCCACTATCTCCATATTTCTCCAAATTCCCTTGCTATAATAGTTACTTAATAGTTAACTGCTGCTATTATGAGCCAATATTTGAGCATTCAATTGGAGAATTTGCTGAATTATTGTGCCATGCTGGGTTAAATTTAGTCTCATAAAAGTAATACCTTACAGAATAAAATTATATTTACCCAAAGGAATGTCCACCACTTTATGGCACAACTAAAGAGTTTTATGAGCAAAGTGTAACACTATGATACCATTTATGGTTTTTAGTTAAGTGTGTAGGAACACTTATACTGTTGTCCAAGACTTCCTTTTCACTGGGGTATAAGATCAAATTCAAAAGAGGTCATAAGTGGATTTCTTCTCCCTTACTTTGTAAGGATGATGGTTCACAAGGCAAAACGTTGTCCAAGGATCAGAACAATGCTGGAGAGTTGCAAATGGACGTTTGAAGTGTCTTTAAGACTCCAAACCTGCAATGGAGTTTTAAATGAAAAAATATTCCTGTATGGGTATAGAATGCTGCTTCAGTGCCCACAAAACAACAAAATGTTGTCACTGTTGTGACAAAAAAACCCATGAAAACGTTGGATTGTGTTGACGAGGAGAGCACACAAGAGAAGACCTATGACCGTGGTGGATTGGTGGAGATTCTGTGTTGAGGAATGTTTCACAGTTAATGTTATTATACATAGTATTATAGAAATTAATTCTGTATTAATATCATAATGTGCAGTTTTCTGTACTAGTGGCCATGCTGCTTTGGCACCTAATACTACGCAAAATATCCTTTTTGCACCTTGGAATAGTCCAAACTAATTTTGTGATGCTAGATACAGAATGAATCGTTTGCCTTACCCTAGTCTAATTATTTCCATTTTTGTTTGATCACTTCTTGCCCCTGATGGCCAGCCCATGTCATGTCAGCTGTCCAGTTCTCTAACAACAGGCACATTTGAATGGCACAGGTGTGCTCGGGCCACCACTGGGGCATCTCGGGCCGGGTGACTTTTGACGTGTCATTTGTGTTCGTCCAAGCACAGGTGCACACGCTGAACACCTGTGCATCTATGGAGCTAGAGTTCCAGCATAAATCCTTCACCAGACATGATAAGGTTGTTGTGTAGCTATCCAGTCATTTTTGCACAGGCAAAAATATCACGCTAGTACACACAAATGGTCATTCACAAGAGTGTATGATCAGGTTGCATTAGGCAGTTTAAGATCAGTAGCATTATGTGGTTTGCCTTGTCTGTCCCGGTTTGTGGGAGATTTGCCTGCATGAGAAACTATAGATTCGTTTTTTTAACGCCGTGTTCACTCACTGTGCACTCTAATAGATAAATCTACATGATTGCTACACCTTGTAGATGTAAAGTCAGAGGCTATAGCTCAACTTTTGCAGTTTGTGTTATGTTGTGTTGTGGATGTTGGTGGCTGGACACTTTTTGATGTTTTTAAAAACTCCGGCAGGTCTGCTGTGTCTGATTCACTCATACCAGCACATGGACACTAACACACCACCGCCAAATCAGTGTAATCTCAATTTTAAAGTCAAATTGATTTATATAGCGCTTTTTACAGTGGTGCATTGTCTTAAAGCAGCTTTACAATATTATTAGTAATATTATTTCAGTTCTGCACATGATTCACCTGATAATTAAAGGGGAGTGTGTGTGTGTGTGTGTGTGTGTGTGTTTGTGTGTGTGTGTGTGTGTGTGTGTGTGTGTGTGTGTGTGTTTCCATGGATAATGCCCTCTGTTTCATCGGTTCTACATCTTTTTCTCTGTTCACAAGTAACAGTGTAGTAAAGCCACGAGACACATCGCTAAACCCAGTCAGAAAGGTCATGAACATTTCACTCATAGTTCTCATTCTCAAAGTTGGCTGCTTTCTCCCTCTCAGTGTCTCTCATCAACTCCTACAGCTGACACTTTTATCTTCTTTCTCTCTCAGGCATTTAAATGTTCGCCCTGACTTCAGTTGATCTCATCTACTTTTGTCCTTGTTAAATACCATCCATTTCGCTTAAGTACATGAAATCCTTTTTGAACTCTACTTTGCAAGCTGAATGTTGACACCTGCTGTGCAATGGAGAGTATGGTGCAAAAGTTGTAGGTCACCATTAGATTAGATACACTGCTGTTTAAGCAATAGTATCATGACCATATGTCATTATTTCTTATTCTCGTTATTAGAATAAAACCAGATTATTTGTATGAACAAAACTGTGAAAAAAAAGTAGAAAACAGATTCTGTAGGCTACAGTGACAAGTATTTTGTGTGACTTCCCCTTTACACTTGAGCAGCATCTGGCTGCTTCATCAGGATGCCAAGTTGACCGTTCTAGAGTCCA
>JAVSBV010000079.1:4295534-4311007 GCA_033117975.1 Parotocinclus spilosoma | reverse complement strand
TGGTCAGAAATAATATATATATATATATATATATATATATATATATATATATATAAAACGGTAGCAGCCAAGAGACGAATATTGGCATAAAAAATGTATTGTGGAAAAAAATCTACGTTTTTTTTTTTTTTTTTGATTCAGTCATTGACAATATGTTAGATATGGTTGTTATACCATTGGTACAATTAAATAACGTAGATAAGCTTTTGAAGTCAGATACTATGCTGAATTTGTCTGAACCTTTAATCCTAAACGTGCAAAATAAGTAGGTTCCAGTAAATATGCTATTAACTATAAATCTTGTATTTCATTCAAATATATTGTTTTTTTCCTCCATTACTGATATTTCACATGAGCAGCACTGCTCTCAGCTGACCCCCATTAGCACATAGACGTACAATCCATTATAACCTATACATTAAGCACATGCATTTACACTTACAATCAAATGTGTCTCCAGTCAGCCAGATTAAAAACTCATGCTTTATCGTGAAATCAGATGATAATACTTTTAACATTAGTGTTCTGTTTTGTCTTTATTTGTCCGATATGTGCTGCAATAAAGTTACGCTTTTGATCTGGGTGGAAATGCCAATACCAGCATTTGTTTGTTACTACATAGTGGGTTGTGTTGAGTTTTCTTGTCAGATCTGTCTTTGAGAGAAGGATGCATTTTATGGCTTGTGGCTTAAATGGGTCTCAAGCCACCTCCAGAAGTGGTTTAAGGGACCAGATTTTAAAGTGTTTTTAATTTGTTCGGGTTGCGATTATACATACGTGTTTTTAAGTGGTTGATTCTTAGCCAGATATGATCCGGATATATGGCAGTAAACCATGCCTTTGATTGGTACTAACTAGTGGTCACAAGCAGATGAGTTCACTTTAATGTGGGTTTCACCAGAGGGTGCACGAAGGGCACTCAATGGCACACTGTTTGTACACCAAAATAAGTCATTTCATACGCTGTCATTACGTGGATACGCACAAATTAAGGGTGTAAGTGCACGATATGGGTCGTGAGGTAACTGTAATTGTTTCTCAGTTCTTCTTCACATTCTACGTATGTTTTCTCAAAGTGCAGATGCACACACACACACACACACACACACACACAGACACACACACACACACACTGTTGTGATGCACTTTCCTATAAAAGCTCGTCCTCCCATTACATCTAAAAATTCACTCTCGCCTTTCTCCTACCATCAAGCCCAATCCAGAGCTCCATAAAGAAGACAGAAGAAATCAATACTTTGCTATTATGTGCTAACATTTATAAACTTTTATTTAGCTTTTACTCTTCTCCCACCTGCTATTAGAGGACTTTGGGTCACTCTTACTTATGGTAGCGTGGGTAAAGTGCTCTCTATAAACTAAAAAGAATAGTACAAAAGATCATCTTCAGCTCACCTGTTTTAGTGTCCCACTAAGTAGAGTGATATCTCATACCCTTGACTCTATTGCCATTAGGAAGTAGTAGCAATAAGAGCACGAGACAATAGTTAAAGCACTCAAAGCTTTTATCCAAAGCACTTTTTTACTGTAATAGGTGTTTTCAAATGGTTTTCACTAATAGCGCTCTTATTGCAGTGATTGTTACAGTACAAGGAAGGGAACAGAGAATTCTTTACTGTCTTGAAGTGAATTACTTTAACTAGCCAATAATGTGAGTTTTAGAACCATGTTTCTTATAATTGTATACATTATTGGACGAACTTAGCATACCCTGTTGAAAGACTGCAGTCTGGTCAAGGGTTCAAATCCCACCTCTGTCAAGCTGCCACAGTTGTGTCCTTAAGCAAGGCCCTTATCCTTGAATTGTAAGGCACTCTGGATAAGCCCGTCTGCAAAAAACCCCTGTAAATTTTAATGTAAAAATGAAAGAAGAACTGATGCCTACCTGTGCTATGAGTGGCGTTCTTGTATCACTCTGCTTTTTTGACCACTCTTCTTTTGCAACCTGCTTTCTATGCTACTTTGAGATCTCTGTACAGTTGTTTAATGGGACTGAGATCTGTACTCATGGGTGTTTTTTTGTTTTAAAACATTACTGGGCAATTCTGCATTGAGCCATTGACCAGCAGAAAGACCCATGACCTCCAAAAGAGACCCAGATATCCTAATGTTACTGTTTCTGTTGTAATTAAAGTAATCAAGAAGTGATGTTCAGTGAAACGAGCAGAAAAGCAGCCCCATAACACAGTAATAATGTAGTTTTTTCCTTAAAGGAAAAACATTTCTATTCATTTACATTTCTATATAAATAAATAGATAATAGATAGATAGTTTTTCAATGTTATCTGTTTGTATGACTTTTTACCCCTCCTGAACTGGCTTTTAATATTTGGTATCAGCAGTGGGGTCCTCCTGGACCTCCTATCACAGAGATCCGTTTCATTCAAATGAGAATGCATAACGCAAGCTGACAAGTTTATCAAGGTCCTGTAATGGATGAATGCATCTGGCGCCATGTCTTCTTTCTGTAAAAACACTGGGGTAAATGTTATATATATATACATTGCTGGGGAGGTCCCAAATATATCCAATATATCCAAATATATCTTTGGGACCTCCCCAACAATGTGATTTTGTCTCCAGCGCTCCCCAGTGGTTAAAACCATTTCTGACCTGCTTCTTACCCCTCCCCCCATCCCCACCCCAAATCCAACTGAACCGAAAACAGATTTTTTTTTTTTTACCCAGCTACAGTTGTAAATCTTGCATTGCTTTTTGCATCTTTGGTGGTACCATTTTTAATGTAACAAAGAGACTCTGAAAGGACCATGAGGAAGAGCAGGGGATTATTGCAAGGGAGAGAGACCTCTCGTAACCCTCTCTTAGTCATCTGCCCATGCTCACTTATGCTCAGGGGAGAAGGAAAGCATTCACATCAGATAAAAAATACACAAGACATCCGTGATAGAAGTGCGAGATCACTCATCCCCCTCTGAGAGTGCAGGAAATATGAGCAAGCTTGAACAGTTTGTGGAGCACAGTTTACATTAATGCATGAAGTAAAAAAAATGGGTAAATGGGGTTATCAGAAGACGCAGGAGGTCAAAAGAGAGGGTGAAAACTCAAACATAACTGAACGACTAAACTCGTTCCAAATCATGATCAAATGGGTCGCTTTACAGGATAGTGCCCTGATGATGCTTGTAATAGAGTAGGAAAGGAATAAAGCATGATTTTATCGGTGAATAATCAACAACAGTATGAAGTAAGTCGGACTCATTGCATTGTCTTGCTAATGATTAAAAGAATTCAGCTATGATTACATTGAATTACTTCTGCTGTGGAGAAATGCATTATGCCGGACTCAATAATACTGTTAAACTGAGTACAGCAATGCATAGTGATGTATAAAATATTGTTATTGAAAATTATATAGATGGATACCAGTCAAAAATCCAAATTAGGTGGAGGAAAATACATGGAGGTTTTAAGGTGGAATTTTCACCACAGTTGGTTTTGCCCACTGATGTTTAGTCCAAGAGTAAGTAGTAGTCCTGGGAGTCTGTGCCTTCAGTTCATGGTGGTTGCCTACTTTAGAACATATTGTGATCTGTTAGTCTGAGTCACAAACATTAGATGAAAAGTCACCACAGTAGCAATGCTAATTGTCTGATGACACCATGTTGGGGATAAAATTTAAAGGGCTTTCCAATGCCTAATTGAATACAAATTATATCTGGGAAAAGAACTGCCTGTGTAAGAGTGAAGTGTTGCTTGGGGTAAATACTAATTAGAAACTGTTTCTTGCTTCTGTGTCTCTGAGGTAAGAGAAACATTGGTTTAAACCCTGGGATGGCTTTGTGACGTATAGGTCGGGTGGTGCTGTGTTTACTTAGGAGAAGTGATTATTGCACGAGTCCTGTAAACCCAGTTCTCGTTATTGATTACGCAAGTTCATGTAAACTCGCTAAACGGATTACAGTTATTGAATTATTAAGAGCATGTAAACTCACAAATTGTCTCGAATTGAGCAGGCCAAGGGCGACAGCAGTATAACCGACACTTAAATAGGGACCCAAGCTGAGCGGCCTAGGTGTTATGTGTAAGACTTTAAGAGGCACTTTATTAATAAATCAATAGTAATTGTTGAAGAAACAACATGACGATATATATATATATATCTATATATATATATATATAACTATGGAATACAAGACAGCTTTTACCCTGTGTCACAAATGAAAGTGGCATTTGTGAGACATAATCGAGCAGCTTCAGCTGCCACACTGGTATAACCGTCAGGCTGCTTACTGCAAATTTGGATTCCTGTTACGGATTCTTTGACTTGTTTAACCACTTGACCAAGTATTTCATCTATAAACCCGTGCATTCACACAGTACCATCGTAAAAAATTTGAACATCAAACAGCCTGGATCGGAGTTCCTGAGACTCCAGGGGTCAACACCATAAAAACATGGAAAAAAACAAGGATTTAAACCATGCCAGAAGCCAATAACCGAAGCCGGTAATAAAACTCGAGCCAATTGGCCATTTTGCTCAAGGGATTGATGGCTGTGGATGCTGTGGAGGAGAGGGAGGTATTAACGAGGTATTTAAGCCCTGATGGGAGGGATATTTTCAGATGAAAGTGAGTCTATAACACTTTACTGAATTGTTGTGGTTTTTGCGTGAAGAAAGAAGGCACCATTACCCAAAATACATACATGAAATTCTATCATTTGGCAGAGTGTGACTAAAAAGACGTTTGAACTTACAGACGTAAATTATGCATGGTAAACCAAACAAGTCTTAAACAAGACGTTTATTTATTCACTTAAACTCCTTTTACTTGTGATTATGTGAAAGAATGTATTTTTATGTCCATTTCTGAGTAACATCATATATATATATATATATATATATTGCTTGTGCTTTTGTATGTGTATTGGGTATGTGTTTTGCACATTGGGTTCGGAGGTGTGGTAAGAAGATTTTGCTCCAGCTTTTGTTTGCAAAAAAACACCAAAACACATTTAATATTCCTCAATATCTGGTTTCATCTGGTTAGACATTTCAGTTCTATTCAGAAGACTTTGTATTCACCAAATAAATCTTTATTTGTAGCAATTCATTTTGTGCTTGGAGATATATTTGAAGATATACAATAAAAAATCAACCCACACCATCTGTAGCTTTTTAGGGCAACACGGTTTTACTCTTTTTAAGTTTAGCCTCCTCACGCATTCCAAAAACTTGCGTCAATCTCCATTCTAAAATGTCCTGGCTTGGGTGTGTGCGCATGCATGTGCTTTGTGATGGACTGCCACTCTTTTTTCTAGCTTCCCTGCCTCTGCTGCCGTTCGTCACCAGCTCCCACCACCCTGAAATGGATTAAGTGCGTATAAAATATAAGTGAGCGAGTGAGTTTCAAATATGTTTTTTTAAATGAAAACTCCCTATGACTGAGGCATCGACAGGTTTCAATAGCATTTGGTGTGTACTGATCAAGACAGCAGAAACTGAGATCTGTAAGATATGTTTCCCAAACTACAGGCAAAATGTAAAAATGTACTTCATCTTTTGTAATCTTGAGCATCTTGGCCTTCATCTTGGCCACAGTCCTGCTGTAGTCTAGCGGTTCAACAGCCTTGCTGGACTATGAATAAGATGGTCTTAAACCTTGCCACTGTAGGGTCCTTAAGCAAGGCCCTTAACCCTACTGCTTTGATTCTGAAATTGTATCGATCGTAAGTTGCGCTGAAAAAAGATGTGTCTGTAATAACCCGATATAAATAATCATGATTCAATTGACAAATTTACCATTATGACACTTGGGTGTCTGACTTTATACACGAACAATGACTTATAAAAATTATATAAAAATGTAAAAACTAAATGCTATGTCAAGATGTACAGTGCTGTGCAAAATTATTAGGGCACCATTAGATTAAAGTACATTTTTGGATCCAGTTGTTATGCTATATAAGGTCATTAAAACAGAAAATCTAAAGGTGGCCTATGACTTTTGTACAGCACTATATATATAGATTGGTTCCATCTTGAGCTTTTCCTCCTGTTTATTAGATGGAACCTTTCTTTGTTTAAAATCCATGTAATTCCACACTCGTAAGTCGTTTGCATATTCCTTATTTAAGCATTGGTTTTGCATGTGTTCTTCTTGCCTAGCCTCTTTTTGGCCTCTTTTTCCCTGTGTCCTGCTGTCGCACCTTATTTCACTGACACGCATAAACACGGATTCACTCGATATCAGAGAAGCCTTTACACCCATTCTGAAAGCTTCACACAATGTTATCTATGACAGGTTTCATATGGGCCAGTTTGGCTTGGTTATACATCCCTTGATCAATATGATCTGCTGTGGGGTGAAAGTTTGCTCCTCTTTAAGTGCCTCCCACCTCCTGACAGGTGAAAACATATCGATCATTTTATTCTATTTGCCATTCCCTGTGCTGACTCTCACCTCTCCAGTCGATACAGAAGGATTGAGAGAGTCTTCTGACCCTCACCTCGCTCTCTGTCTCTCTCGCTCTCTCACTCTCTAACACACACACTCATACAACCATATACACACAAACATTCTCTTCGTAATCTTGTCTTAGCTGAGCTCTGGGTCACTGATATGATTTTGATTAATCGTTCCTGGCTACAGGTCACGGTAAGATGTTCCGTTTGTGTCCTACATGGGTGTGGGCATGTGTTTAGGAGGGCACTCATGTCAGATAAAGGTCTGCACAATCAAGTCAAGGTTATGTGTGTGTCTTTTCCCCCTCCCAAGGACAAATTGTGTTTTTTTAGGTCAGTGTAGCTATGAGCCATGAAAACAGTAGAACTTGCTGTGATAACCAGCAGAGTAAAGTTCACTTTCTTGATGATCATACCTGTTTGTTAATGTAATGAGCAGGCAGTTTGGTGGCTCTCTTGTGCAGAGATGAAGGAATAATTATTCTGTCTGTATCTCACATGGAATGAAAAATGCATAACGCTGGGTTTGAGGAAACCTTGTAAGAGGTTAACTGTTCTACTTTAAGTTTATGCTGCAAATTTAGACTTTTAGATGTGTTTATTTGCACCAAGTCTCTGTTAGATAACTGATCATTTGTTTGTTTGCACCAAGTTTCTGTCAGATAACTGATCATTTGTTTGTTTGCACCAAGTTTATGTTAGATAACTGATCAGTTGTCCATTTGTTTGTGTCCCCACACTATTTTAGTTTTTTATATCCTTTTTCTTTTGGTAAGTTGGTTAAATTAATTCTGTTTTATTTTTCATTGTGTTCACATCCAAATAAGTTTATACTATATATTGAAATTTGTGAATTGTAGCTGATCAATAGTTCAGTATCCCATCCATCCATTGTCTTCCACTTAATTTACACGAGACAGTGGGCCAGCCGGTGCCCACCTGGCAACTCTGGGTGCAAGGGCAGGAACAACACTAGACGCAGCGCCAATGCATCGTAGGCCACAAACACAGTAACGCACACAGTCACACATTCAGGACCACTCTAGAGACACCAGTTAACCTAACCTGTATGCCTTTGGACTGCTGGAGGAAATTGGAGTACCCGGAGTAAACCCGGCACCATCAGCTGCAGTGCTGCCCCTAGTTCAGAATTTAAAACAATATTTTATGACCATTGTGTATATTTTATACAGTCTGATATACATTAAAAAAATGTTGCGTTAGGAACGGTAAACATTAAAAGTTTGTCATTTAATGTAGTTTTAAGTTCAAAATCTTGCATATCACTAAGTTCTGTAATTATGCTGCTGTTTTTACTGTACGGTACAGTGCAGTGTGGTGGGTTTGTGTTGCATAAACAATGGGTAGTAGAATTTTAATCTAAAACTTTATATTAATATTGTTTTGCTTTTTGCCCCAAAGTTTCCTAGGTTTTATTGGCACTGAAACTGGATTTAGTCTTAACTTAAGCTATAGATCACCCAATAATACAATGTAACAGGTTCAATTTATATTCACAAATAGATAATAAATATTCACAAGTTTTGTCGAAACTACATGGTTTTTTTTCCCAATAAGATATCTTAATAGATATCCCCATTAGAAAAAACTAAACAACATTGGCAACAGGTAAGCACTGTTTATAGACAGCATTACGTTTTTTGAAAGGAGACATTGATCAGTCTTAAATATGTCTGTAAATACGAAGTGTATTTTCACTAGAAAACTCCACGTAAGCGATACATAAATGTGCCAGAGATATCGCTAAAAATATTATTTAAAAGCCTCTACACCGCATCCCCTGTGCAATCACGTGTTTAATTTACCATTTGAATAGATAAAATAAAACAATTTGATAGATTTTTATCTCTCAACTTACCATTTACAATTATCTTTCATTTTTTCCTCTGTTTCTCTGTTTCTGTACTCTTTCCATCCTTTCTGTTTCTGTCCGGACACTCCAAGGCCAATGTGAAAGCTTTAAAGTGCAGATTTTTTCTTTCTTCTTTTTTGAAGAAGCATTTTCTCTCCTCCACCTCTTTCTGTTGCTCCAGCTCATGACAAATTGCAGTCTTATGCTCACTCCATACTGCTCTCCTTGCACAGCTGGATTTATTCAGGGTCAAATTCCGGACAATTCAATGCAAAAATCAACATTACCTTGTGGAAAAAAAGCTTTGAGCACAAGCTAAAATCCTTTAAAAGCCTGTTACATAAGGAACTCCCAATCATAAAAATCTTGTTCCTTAATTGCTACTAATGAGTTTATCCAGCTGTTCTTTTCTTCAGTCTGTGTCCTGCCTGACCACATGTGCTACTATACATGTGCTACTAAGTCACTATACATGAGCCTATTCGCTCAAGGTATGCATAATACACTGCTCACAAAAATTAGGGGATTTTTCAAAATGAAATATCCCCTAATTTTAGTGAGCAGTATATATAGATTTACATCTGCTACAATCAAATAAACAGTGCTAAATTGCTAAAATAACAAATACACCATACTGAATTGCAGCTGGATTGATTGTTTGAGTTGTTACTGGCCACGTTATAGGTGATTAACTATGGATTATTGCACAGTTGACACTGTTGGTTCATGTGTAGCCAAAATCTGCAAGCTGATATTATTCAAACTTTAAACCATGCTAGCAAAATCCTATCTTATGTTCACATCTGGGATGCCCAGCCTTCCTTACAATTTGAGTGCTGGGGGAATCCCGTATATTTTCCTCTGTGTCCTCCTTCCTCTGTCTGTCCTGAAACAAACAGGGGAAATCCAACTTAAACAACCATCCAGTACTCTTGAAGACCCAATGTTTGGCTCCAGGCCGGGCCTGTGACGCAGACAGCACACAAAAAAGGACATTCTCCGGAAGTTCCTGTCAGTTAGTGTCCTCTCCTTCACCACCACCTGACCTTCAACTGACTGTGGTACTTCCTTTGGCCCCTTAGATGAGTAAACAACGGGGTCGTATTCATTTGAAGTCTTGCCACAGAGCCGAATGTTATAACATTACTCATGGTTTGAAATGATGCTAAATGTGAAGGGGTATGTATGGTGTTTTAGTTTAAGGTCCACGGCTAGATGTGAAAAAGCTGTTTTGATGGTTTCCTTAGTCTTATAAGTTTATACCATAGGGACTTTTACTGTTTATAAATCACCAGAAGCTGCAGTTCCAGGAAACTGTACTGTGTTTTTTTAGTACCTTGGTCTGGTTTGATGTTTTACCTAATTCAAAAGCATTATCAGTGATTCCAGTTACTGTTTTTTTAATAAGAACTGCAGCACAAATTTTCCGACCATGTAAGGAGTTTTATATGGTGATTATAAATCTACACAACCATTTGGGGAGTAATCCTCCTGTAAAGACATGGTTGTTTGTGCGAGGATTGTGTTTGTACTTCTGCTTAAGTGCTTATAATACAGGTCCTACCCATAGTCCATGAATGCTGCACATACATGTAGTGACAACACCATCTCAATATAAGTAGTAGTACATCTCACTTATTGCATCAACATAAAGTACATCCAATGTTCCATGGCTTTCCCTACAGGCACACACATTTGCACACACTTTGTAAGGGGTCATCCCTTGTTCGTACTGAGTGTGTGTGAACCCCATTAGCACATTCCCAGATAGCAGCCAAGGCCCTCTTATCTCCATCTAACCATTAATTACACTTTGTTCCCCTAAGTGATCTATTTATGCTCCGCCCTGCCCCTGCCGCCCACTCCAGACCTATCTCTCAACCTCCCCCTCAAGATAACAGTACTAATGTGGAGCTAGCGAGGTCAGATTAGACCATGTGAAGTGAAGTCCCATGCATTAGCGGTTATTGCTAGAACCACCCTGTCTGCCACACGCCATACCTGGGGCCCTTTTGAAGAAGTGGTGATGGAAGAAAGGGTAGATGTTGGTTCCTCCTCTGGAGACATTTAGAGCTAAGGGTGGGCATTTTGGTTCAAGAATAATTGAGGACTTTTTACAACCAAAGTTGTTAACTGTTTTGTATGTAGACACCCCTTGTAATTAGTGGAATTTCTAAGTAAGTCACGGTTCCATCTTCCAGCAGGATAATGATCTAGAACATAGGACAAAAGTATCTAGACATGACTTGTAATTGTTATTTAAACCTTACTGCTCTTATATGTTTATCTGTGCATTCAGATTTGGATTATCTGTAGACAAACCGTGGTATTGGAATGTGTTTGTACTGAATACCTGCATAGGCTTTTACCTCTCCAACAAGTCGACTGTCTGCCCAATCCTCTCAAAATGAATTCATTAAAGCAGTGGTTTATCCACTTTGACCTCCTTTAGACATATTTTCACAGCCATGTCCCATAATCTAGTTAAAAGGATTCTCAAAAGAATGAGGTGTGTGGTAACATCTAAGAGGACACAAATTCTATTCTAAGATCCATCAAAAATTGTCATTTTGGATGTCCTCAAACTTTTCGCTAAATACCGTATTTGGAACTGGTTTGACTCAATTTAAGTATTATTTAATGTGGCAGTCCAATGCATGAGCACTACTTGAAATTTTAAGTCGTGTATATTTTTTGGAGTAAAGCCTTACTGCTACTTATAGCAGATCTGGTCGTATAAGTTGTCGTTGGTGTTTGGTGAAGCGTGAAAAATAAACATTTGCAGAATTTGAACAGTTTTCTTGGTGTTTATGATTTTGGACAAGATGAAGGTAGAAATACTGCATATAGACAAAAACACCAACTAAAAACTTTACCAAACAAAATAGCACAGCAGTTTACACTAGCAGTAGAGGGATTATCTGTCACAGTTTTCTGGTTTCTGGTAGATTTGTGAGGCACTGTAACGCTGTTTTTAATTCGCAATCAGTAATATTTTGTTCCTCATAATATGTACCTCTGTATTCATTTTATGCTACCTTTGATTTAAGTACAGTTCCACCATCTTCAAGTTTGGCTTGAATCCCAAAGGGGTTTCTGTTCACTATTTATGCACACTGTGCTATAGACAGCGCATACTGTGCCCAATACAACAACATCTGAGATTTAGACCCAGAAAACTACAAACTGCTTGTGTTTTGACTGTATTTCATTGTGATGAAGAAACAGAAAAACTACACTGCTCACAAAAGTGAGGGGATATTTCAAAATTAATATGAAGAGGATCCCTCAAGAACTGCTGGATAATCTGATCCTGTTAATGCCCCATCACTGTCTAAGTGTTTTGGCAACCCTGGGTGACCATACACCCTACTGAACAGTCAATGTGGGGGCACTCTCGTCCAGTTTGACATGCTTCTGTTCACCTTCAAATATATCACTAGCTACTTAATCACGATAACTGAGCTTGCATCTCATTTGCATAATCAAACAACTTTCTTTGACTTTTAATTATATTTGTAACTTTTTTGATTATCTTTTTTAATGAAATGAAATCAAATGCTTCGGCTTTATTTTGAAATATCCCCTAATTTTCGTCAGCAAAGTGACTTTTGTAAGGCTAATGCATAAAACATTTCAGAATTGGCACCATTGAAGGAAATGTCCCAAAATCTATTTCAAAAAAGTATCAGAAGAGTGAAGTATGTCATAGAGATCATTTATTGTGCTTCTATTGTTGGAATATTAGTTTGTAGTTTTTGTTCATGTTTGGAAATTTGGATGTTTGACTTTGCTGTCTGATCTTGTATAGCATTCTCCTGCCTGTACCGTTCAGCTCTAAAGTGCAGTGTATTTCTCATCATGTAAATTGTCTGTACCTTTCTTTATACCTTCATGTGAGACTTGTACATCAGTTAGGTGAGGGTTGGTCCGTCTTGCTCCAGTTTACACACTGTCATTATGGATAACACAAGTGAAATGACTCAAAAACTGAAACGCTTGCTTCTGTTCTTGACTCTTGCTGCTCCCAGTGTAAACACGCTCACCCCTATGCCATTATTTATATATTGACCAGCTATTGATTGTCTTTTAGCTCTTCACTTGCCCATATTCTTTCAGAGTTGTCAAGGTCTCTGATTTTGTGGGGCTTGCACTGGCCTGGATGAAGCACAGAGACTTTCAGAGTAGCCAAGCTGTAAAGTATTTATAGAAAATGACTTGTGGATTCAGGGCACTTCTTTTTAAAGTGCCATGTGTTTCTTAGCTTATTGGAACTCAGCTGTCGGGACAGTCTTAAACAAGGATGGTTCTTAAGTAATTATGGATCATAGTTCTGGATTCTCTCTACCAGTGGACGTTATTAGATTGTTTTTTTTTTAATCATCTGACATCTGTTTAGATTTATCTCTTTGTGCATTAGAGGTCACCTAAACTGAATTCACACTTCAGTGGCTCGTAGCCAAAGGAGGAAGTTGTGATGTGTATTCATAACTTTTTTTTGCATTCTGAGAATTCAGCAGGCTTATCTCAAGATGCCAGACAATAGTTGTTTCCTTGTATAGCCCACGTTGTACGCAATACTGCTTATTATCCTGTGTATTGTATGTCTAGAGAATTGTTTGCTGCCATGAGCAGTATGTATAGCCTGTACTGTTAGAGCGGCGTAAAATATCTGCTACTGTGTGTACAGTCGTGACTGTTACCCAACACAATAGAGTAAAATGACTGAAAACTGTAGGAAGGCTTTTGTGCTTTTGTCTCCATGCTCGTCTTCAACACTTTATCTGTCCAATTACTATTTTCAGTTGATCCTCTGCATGTTATTGCCTGCCCTTGACATGTTCTATTATGCAGGGTAAGCTTGTGATTTCTCCTGAATCACATTGTACACAGAGATCCTAAGCCCTGGTTTATTTGTTACTCTCTGATTTTTCCTCCCTTCATTCAAAAGGTTCATCCTTTTCTGTTTACCTGATAGCTTCAGGGAGCAATCACTGTAGCATAGAGAGATTCTGGTGCTAGACAAGCAGCTGGGCTTTTTAATTGTTGCCAGCTTGCTCCCAGTGGATGGCAAGCGTCTGTGTGTGTCTGTCTGTGTGTGCGTGTGCATGTTGGTGTGATGTGCGTAGCCCTGTGACTGTTTGTTTCACCTTCTCAATCAGTAATGCGGTCTCTGTGGTTTGTGTCTCACCTCAGTATCAGTGGGCTACAGGTCCCTGAACCCATGGCACTATAAAACAGCTAATTCCAGTGTCAGTGTGCCTCATCTAATTCAGAAATATGCTAGCACAATGATGATTAGCCACAGGAGCTTAGGAGCTGTTTGCTCTCTGGGCCTCCCCGTCAACCTCGTTTGCTTTTCTGCTCCCTTCTCCCAGAGTTATCTACCAGATATGCAGTCATTTGAACAAGGCTAACTTAATCATTCTAACGTGGACTCAGGCTGTTTGACTTGCCAACAAATTAGTTCTCAAATTAGCCTTGAAATGTTCTGTAATTCGGCAGCATTGACAGGAATGCAGTAGTTTTTCACTGGGTGTTCATGTGCCCTGGTGATGCATGGTACTGTAGATTTTTTTTTCTTTTTCATAATAGTGCATTAATGGTTAAATGAATTAGACACATCATGTTCTGTCAGTTGCTTTGTTAGTGAACCGTTAGCATTATTTATCTGTATACAGTTTCATTATATATGCGTAAAATATATTTTATTCACTCACACCACCCACTTTATTGGCTATACCTGTTCAACAAAAATATCTAATCAGCCAATCAACTGGCAGAAACCCAGATATGTTGGTGCTAGATGGGCTAGTTTAGGTATTTCAGAAACTGCTGATGTAATGGGATTTCCCACACATAGCCATGTCTAGGGTTTACAGAAAAGGTCAGAAAATGTGAAAATACCCAATGAGTGGCAGTTCTCTGGGTGAAAATGCCTTGTTCATACCAGAGGTTAGAGAAGAATGGCCAGAATGGTTTGACAGCTGAAGCAGATAGGCTACTGCAAAAAGCTGGTGAGCTTGTGTTGTATTGATGGTTTTTACTGGTAAAACGGGCTGGCCAACATTTCAGTATCCAAAGCAAAATGTATTCTGTCACCATAACTGATGTAGCTGATATCTAGCATGTAAGTCATGTCTGCTTTATTTCTATAGTGCTTTTTAGAATGGAACATTTGTCTTAAATGTGCAACTTCTCCCTGCACATTATACGGAAAAAACCTCAGACTTAAACAAGATCCATCATTTTTAGGTGGCTCACATGATATAAAATGAATTAATTAATGATTGAACGATGCCAATTTAGTGACCGAACAACCTAACACGCATGTCTTTGGACTGTGGGAGGAAACCGGAGTACCCAGACTCCACACAGAAAGGACCAATGCCTCTCCATCCTGGGATTAAACCTGGGAACTTCTTCGTGTGAGGCAGCAGTGCTACCCACCGAGCCACCGCACAAGTATAGTTAAATAGAAAATACAAAAGCTAGAGTGTATAAGCCAATAGTAAAGAGAAATATTGCATAGAATTATGTAGAAAAAAATAATAATTAATATAGCATTTTTAGTCTAATCCACAGAGTGACTGTAAGTGTCTGTGGTCTCAGTATGGTGGGGTTGGAGCTGATGATGAAAGAACAGCTTGGGCAAAACTGAAGCAGAGGAACATCTTTTTATTTTGAAACAGCAAACCAACATATTCTTGATGCTAGTTGTGTGCACCTTGTCATGAATAAAAACATTATATAGAGATTTTATTTCCAGACATTTTTGGAGAGATAATGTATTGTAATATACCATGACATCTAGTCTTGTTCATTGACTAGTAGCAAGAGTAGCTAGGTAGTTAGTTTGCATGCAACTAAATGCTAAATATTCTACATCATCCTCCAGTAATTTGAATATCAGATTTAATAAGCTGTGGTGCTTATTGACTGATATCACTGTTAAGCTCGAACACTGATATTTTTTAAGCTCGATCCTGAATATTTGATTTGGTAAGATATTTTGAAGCTCACATAGTGTGGAATTTACTGTAGACCAGTGGAAAAGAGTACTACAGAGTGACAATTCCAAGTATATATATATATACCACTGCTATCGAAAGACATGGGGTACGATTTTGCCTAGATCATAATGGACAAGCTGTACTA